>KV907516.1:52909-168935 GCA_001990825.1 Aspergillus carbonarius ITEM 5010
TCCTTTTGTATTTAGGTTATCCAGCACAGATTTATTTCTCTTTCTGTTTGTTGGGGGTACATCCTGTTAGCGCACCCCATCATATATCACCCGGTGAGACCAAGGCTGGCTCAACTGTTTATGAGCTGATCCACTCCTTGAACCGCCGACTGTATATCCGCCTCCAACTCCCGAAACCACAGCCAATCAAGCCAGCCGTTCTGCAACTTCTCTAGAACCCTCTCCATACTCGTCCCAGTTTCCGGATGCTGAAAATACAGCATGAGACTCATCTCATGAGCCCGCTCTAGCTGTCTCTGGGCTCGCGGTCTACGCACCGAATCATACCCAGCAAATCCTGCGCTAATATATTTCTCGAGCGGTTGATCCTTCTCCGCACCGCTAAAAATCCTATCTAGCACATTCGATAATACTAACGCGTCCTCCAAGCCCTGGCCCGCTCCGGCGGCCTGGAAAGGGAGGGAAGCATGCGCGCTGTCGCCTAAGAGGACTACCCGACCACGATAGTATGTTGATGTGCTGCGGTGGTGGAATAATCCCCATTTTATGGGCTGTGCTTTTTTGAGCAGTTGGAGAAACCGGTCGTCTATCCCCCGATATTCGAAATCGGATAGCATTGTCTCGGGGCTGACTTTCTGCGTCACGGTGTGCTTGAATTCCCAGGGTTGGGTGTCGGATGCGCAGAGGAGGAAGTTGAATTCCTGTAGGAGCGAGGCTTGTTAGTAGAGATAGTTGAAGAGTAATTCAGGGATGAATGTCGGCTTACAGTACCGCCTGAAATGAGATACGTGACACAACAGCGTCCATTCCCAAAGTACATCTTCGCCACGTTCGTCAAATCTCCTAGGATTTCTTCCCCCTCAGCAATAGGGATTACACCGCGGTAGCAATAAGAGCCTGAGTAGACTGGCTCTACCTCATTGGGGTACATTGGTTTCAGTACGTGCTCCCTGGTGATACTCTTGATTCCGTCCGCGCCCACTACCACACTGGCCTCGGCTACCTCGCCGTCTGCGAAGGTTAGAATGACCTTGTCTGGGAGTTGCTTGATGTCCGTTAAGCGTTTGCTGAAATGGACTTTCGAGATTGGTATAAAGCTGGTCATGATCTGAAGTACAGCGTTTCGGTGTGCCTAAATCTAGTTTAGCTCTGCTGTCAAGGGTGCGGATGGGTTATTGGGATGGGGTGACGGACAGCTCGGCGGATGTAATTCGGGTGGCCAAAGGAGGAATTACCGGACCAAGGTTCTTTGAGGCCTGTGATAGTTGCTTATCAGGGAGGCTGACTTTGCTGCTTTGATACATAAAAAAAAAATAATAAACAAAATGGAAGGTAGGCACTACATACCCAGACCCTCCTCGAGAAGCAGCCCTTCATAGTAAACATCCCGGGCAACTCCAGCCTTATGACCCACACAGACAAGCTCGTACTTGGCAAGAAAGCCCTCGTGAATCATTTCCAAAGCCATATCACCATTTGGCCCGAACCCTATACCAGCACTGGTTTATACCCTGTCACGGTCTATTCGTCTCATAGGTATGGGAAAGAAATTACCCCACTGTAGAATATTCTGGTGCCGCTTCGTATACTGTGAAGGGCACTCCTTTCTTGTGCAGTCCCATGGCAAGAGCAAGGCCTGCAATCCCAGCGCCTGGGTTCGTCTTGGATGAGTGGATTAGGGTGGATGCGAATACATGGAGACTTACCGATGATAGCAACGTGCATGTCTTGGACTTGATCTCCTGCCATGGTGTGGGGTTTTGATGAAGTTGCTGGCTACTTGGTAGTTGTCGCGTTGGTTTTTGGTAGATATAGATAGTGATATATACCGACATGATTGATGGTACAAGGCTGGGAGGTGTGGGATTGCGGGGAGCTTTGGATCAGGTGACTGATAGGGACAGCCCGGAGGAAAGAAATGCTATCTATGGAGTCGATGGGGTTGAACTCCACCCGTGTGGGTGGCCCGACGGCAATAGCCGGCGCCATTCTCCACCCTTACTTTGGTCTTCTATCGATTATAGTTCAACACCACAGCCATTCATGAATGCACCCTTTTTAGAGAATAATTTACCAAACTCAATTCAATAGCCTTTATTTCAAATCGGTGTTTTACGTTATGTTCCCAATAAGTCATGTCTATATTAATCGTTTGAGGCCTACGGAAAGATGCCCCTACGGGATATACGTAGATCTTCCGAACATTCGCAAGCATCCCGAGAAGACCAAAAACCATCAGGCAGGGCGCTGGACAAGCACACACTTCCTCTAGATGACTGCAAGGTTGCCTTGCCCAGGATGCACGGCAAACGCTATAAAATCTCGGTCAGCGCTGTGAATAGCACTGCACATCCACCCAGTCAGCCCATTACATTACCCAAACCAGCGACATCGTACATTGTAACCCAATTGAACCCCGCCTTCGCAACCTCATACGCCGGAGCAGCATGCGCCTTATGAAGCTCAAGTCGACCAATCGAACCCACAGCACTGCTCACAGACACCCACTTGGGAGCTGGAGCCTTCCCCAACAGAGGCTTGACAGCCTGGTACAGGGCCAATGGACCGAGAGCCTTCACGGTAAACACACCCCGTCACGATCTCGGGGCTCGCCACGTCCAACGGGATTATGCCCTTTGCGCCGGCTCCGCCCGCATTGGCCATTACCATATCGATATGGTCCACATCCATAAGGCCTTTGATGGTTGCTACGGGGTCAGTCAAGTTGCTGCTTTCGATTTTTATTGGTTGCAGACGGGAATCGTCGGCCTTGAACAGAGATCCGAGGTCTTTGACGTAGGTCGCGGTTGTGTCTCGCACGCTGCCTATGTCGGTGTGACTTGCCTCGGCTGGCGCCGGTATTGGGGATTACGGTGTTGTCGGGAAGAGTCATGGTGGTGGGAGCGAATGAGCCGATAGGCTTGAAGAATTGGATGAGGTGGGAATGGGGAGATATCTTCTTGTTTGTAGCTCTGAATATATATACCTTTCAGTAATGGTGGTTTCGTGGGCTCTCAAGGTGTCGCTGTTTAGTTAATACTGTTCATGTGAGAATCTATTCAGACTAGGGCTCTTCCGCAGGTGCTTTCAAATATATAGCTGATGATGATTGAGCATGATAGATCCCTGTGTCTGGGAGAATATTGGGGGCAAGTTATGGGAGACTAGCCTCGGATAAGTTGCAGTTCAAGGCTTACGTTTTTTCTTTTCTCAGAGACTTATTCGGGGTCGGCGAGAAGGAGGCCCAAGTCGATCATGCCGACAGAGTACGACTCACGGAGCTCATATAGTGAGATACAGTCACACTGGCTGGCAACCTGGCTTACGTAGGACTGGTTGGAGATGTCAAATGATTCTGGGAAGGCAGTGGACGGGTGAAAGATATACTCACCCCACTGTGGATACATATCGTATAATGACAATTGAATATTTGCTAGAAAGAAACACATCTATTTCACTTCTTCATGCAATCCATCTCATTAAGCACCTCAAAATCTAGTGTCGGATGGAGAAGGCCACCGTTCATCAGAACTGCAGCACTACACAACGACAATGTATTGGGCCGGTCACCAGGAGCGACCATCTCATATGGACAGAAGTAGTATGGTTCAGGGAACTCCATCTCTTCCAATCGAAGTCCGATCTGTTTCATATGGTGGCCCAATATTGGACAGCGATCCCGATAAGCAGCACCAATCACTAGTATTGCAGTCTGTTTTCGAAAGTCGGCCACATGTTCTTGATAAAGCTCGAAAAATTCATCCATTCGCGTGTTCAGATTCTGTAGCCCGACGCTTGGATCTTTTGTTGGGTACGGTAGGGGAGGAATATTGGCTAGGATAGCTGCATGTTGGGAATACACTATAACAACTGTGATGCCGTTGAGAGGTTCGACTTTGGCTGAATATGTCTCTCGTGTAAAGCGCACAAAGGCAACTTCGTCCATGGGAATTATTTGGGAGGTAGTTATGCATGCCTGACAGGCCATTTTGCTGCCGTGTTTGCGTTTTGTTTTGTTGTACCTAGGTAGATGAATGATAGGATGTTACCGACAGTGTTCAATAATGATTGCTGCGAGAGGTTGCTGCAACATATGCTGAGGGCAGGTCTTTATATAGTCTACCAGTCACTTCATTCGATATTCATTGGTTGGAGCAAACTTTGTATTTTTCTTAGGGTTACACGTGATAAAGACATATACCTGTGAGTGTGAACAAGTAGATCGGGAACTCCATTCGCTAATATCCTTGGTAAGTACAACTCCCTTTTTCCGCTTTCGCATACGACTCATGGTGCGCATTGATTGCAGTGAAGCTTGTACAATGTCATGAAAGACTTCGGCTTGCTGAATTTCGAGTAAAATCTGTTGTACCTTGTGAATTCTCCTCTCTAAGTATAAGCTTGGCTTGATAAACTGCATATTTGGGATATATTTCACGGAAACAGCAGTAGGAGGCAAGGAATCTTCCATATATGGTGGAACTAAATTGGTCTGTTCGATGATACCATAAAACCCCGGAACATATCCTCATGCTCATGAGATAAACTAGCTTGGTCGTAAAAAAAAATGCACTTTTTTCACATTTTAATGGGCCGATCTTGTGATTGGATGATACTGGATTTAGATTGTGGCCGTTACTCATGACTTCGAACCCGATCTCAGAATACAGCTTTTCGGATACGGGGCGTGGACGACCTCCTGAGCTGACCAATAGTGTGATGGTCATCATGACTGTAGTACCCTTGAGTCAATGCCGAGAATAGTATAGGATAAAATTGTATGTGGGCCGCTCGCGCTATACTTGACCCGGATAATCCACTCGGAGATCCCCGCAAGTCAGGTGACCGTGGCACGTGGTCCACCCTAGCGTGACGATAAGCAATTTCACTTCATCGATTCACCTCCGTCAGATCCCAAGGTCATCACAGCGCCTATCTAGTAGCTAGGGGCTTGCATCGCAATGCATACGAATGCCCCTCCACCTGCCCAGGCCACGGGCAGGACAGCGGAGAGTCAGCCTCCGTACAAACGCGTTCGCACCCAGGTGTCGCGCGCCTGCGAACGCTGCCGCATCCGGAGAATCAAATGCGACAGTGAGCGACCGTGTAAACCATGTCTGCAAAGAAACGACCCATGCGATCAAGACGGAGAGGATGCCCTGAAGACATTCCCACAAGCACTGAGGTACGAATCTGGATGACCACATGACTCAATAGTAATGCTGATGCCCGGTTGATTCAGAGAGGTTGACCGACTGAGGCAGCGCGTAAGGGAACTTGAAGCGGAACTGTCTATTTACAAATATCAGTTGGCGCCAAACACTCCGATTTTCTCCACAGCGAGCTCATCGCCAGGCCATGCTTCCGCCTCCGAACCGAGGACTGCACCTTCAGCATGCGCTACCACGGTTGAGGGTCACGAAGGGGGCCTTCTGACTCCGGTTCACGAACAACCCCAGCAATCCATGCACTCAAACACCCAGCCTCACAAATCGTGGGGCGGCATTCATGTGGTCGCTGCGAACCCTGCCAACCAGGCTTGGTATGGACCTTCATCATTATTCTACTTTATTGACCGTATGGCCAAATTCCTCAGCATCAACCTGGATCATAACCACTCGGCTGAGCAAATGTCCCTTTACGGCTCCACAAGAGCACTTCTCGGGGATCCCCCCGGGATATCTCAATCAAAGCCCGTCGGTGCAAATACCCAGGAATCAAGCACCGTAGTAGCATCACAGAAGTATTTGAGTTTAACCCAAGAGGAATACTTTCTTGATATGTACTGGAGCTCATATCACACGGGCCTCTTCCCGATATTGAATGAAGGCGAATTTAGAGAGCACTATCGATCCTTGTGGATTGCGTCGGACAACACGCGGAAACCCTCAGCGCTTGCTGATATTGTGGTTGCTGTTAGCATGCAGCTTGGTATATCAATGCTAGCATCTACAAAACAAAAGGAAATGAGTCCAGTTGATGCTACCATGGCAGGGCAATGGTATTTCCAGCGCTGTCGGACGCTTGTGGCATACGAGCTGGAGAGCCCTACCCTGGCCACGGTACAGGCCCTTCTGCTGTCTGCCATCTATCTCTGCTCCGGTGCCTTTCATAATATGTCAGATAATGTGGCTGCGCAGGCTGCTCGAGCGGCTTATACACTTGGTCTTCATCACGATCCTTCCGACGCGTTGCCACAGCCAGAGCGGGAACTCCGGCGCCGCCTGTGGTGGGCGCTCGTCATCCTGGATACAAAGATTGGATTGAAGCTCGGCCGTCCACTCCAGTTCTATCATTCCCAGAGCAGCCCGGCGTTACCGGACGATCAACTCCAGAGTACGGTGGAGGCAGGATCGAATTACTCGCCTCTGGGGGACACAGCGACCTGGCTCAGCTTCAATCTCCATAATACGAAGTTATTCCTGATTGCCCGATCAGCCCAGACCGCATTCTACAGCAAGGAACTAGGTCTTCAAGATGGTCAGTTTGTGTGGGACAATCAACCAGTCCTAGAGTCACTTGCAGAATCCTTACACCCCTATGTTCAATCCTTGCAACAATGGGCCTTAGACATTCCGGATGCTTTAAGAATGAAACGGCAGAATAATAGCTCTGCATTTTCTACAGACGCATCTAAGCTCCAAATAGAGCTATTCGCACCTGCATGGGTGCAGCGGCAACGGTTGCACTTGGAACTGACGTATCATTACATATGCTTCTGCCTCTATCGTCCGTTGATTTCGTATACTTCTGTTTTTGCCCCGACCGCTGTTCATCTTGCTGAACAAAGCGCACTCCATGCCATCGCCTTAACTGATATCACCCACCAAGCTCTTACCACCACATCGGTGCTAACTGGCTGGCATGAAGCATTCCAGTGGCAATGGAGCGCAGCCATAACTCTTGTTGGATTTGTGGTTGCGTATCCACAAGCTCCGTCTATTGCGGCAGCCAAAAAGGCCATTGATACGTCCATAGCCGTTTTTGAGATATTTGGCGAGAGTTTCGTCATTGGGTCCAAGGCTGCCAATACCATGCGCTCTCTTGTTACTACAGTTGACTTGCTACGACGCCGTCAAGCAGCGGCTGGCCTTTACATACCCAGTGATATTCAACCCGTGGTACCTGACGAACTTAGGTCTGGCATGGATAGTTTTATGGCTAGCGAGCCTTTCGACTTTGATGGAATTACCTCGGGGCAAATGCAGGACATATTCCAAGTAGCCTTGTCTATTGACCAGTGGAGTTATTTTGATGCTCTATGGGCCTCGGGAAATGTATTGCCGGTGTCGTGAGAAAGCAGTACGGGTTTCCGATCTCTCAATGATCACGAACGATGAGTTCTATGAAGGATCACTCGGAGGGCCCTCTCCTTCCAGCCGGATGGAGATGTGCGCTAACTGGCGTCGGCTCCGACAAGACTGACATTGAAAGCGCCGGAGACCAATGACTGCCCCTGTCTGTTGTAATCTCAACTTGGCATCACTTCTAGCTGCTTGGCGGGGCAGCCGGGGGCTGCGTACCAAAGCAATTCAGCGGGACTGCTCCTTCCTCTGGGCGTGTTCCAAGGCACGGTATTTTATGTGCTACTTTTGTGAAGTGAGCCAGTCACACGGTCCTCTTCATGCGACTGGTCACTCACCCAATAGAACGCAAACACTGCTTTCATCCAAATTGAGGCCCTGCCATCGACCTCTTTGGATGGAGAACGCTTGGCATTACTACTATCTTAGAGTCATCAGGGTGCCTCGGTGCTATCGGAGGTCGGAGCTCAAAATGCTCGGTGATCCGGCCTTTAGCGTCAATTGGTGGATCCGACACGGAGCACATTCGGATTTGCGTGGTCGCACACGATGCCAGCGCTGCAGACTGCCAGACATGTAAGATGACTGTTGAAACTAAAATCCCTTCAGCTGTAACACAGGACAATGATCAAGGTGAACAAACCCTCCCTGCAGCGGTCATTATTCTTGAAGAGTGCCGCCCACGAGACTCGACTGGCAGTTATCAAGCATTCGCTGCGTGGGATCAGTTCCGACACAGTCCTAAGGCAGCATATTCCGCATTGAAAACCATAACCCTGCTCCATCAAGCCATAATTCCCCCGCTTCATGATTCTTCCGCCCAATGGCTGGCCGAAGCTTATTGTTCGGAATCACCGAGTCGTGGTTATGCCTCCGCATTCGGGGCTAGAGGTATCCGTTTCTCTGCCGTCTAGCGCGAAGGGACGAACACCTTAGCCGCCTCGACCGCGTCATCAAATGTGGGGTCCAATTGTAGTTAATAAGGATTGAGGCAGTGCGCAATGAGGGGGGGGGGTCCCCCGATGTCCGAGAACGGGGATCTGTCAACTCCTCATCGTCTTGGGGGTTGACGAAAATCCCGTCGGGCCGTGCGCGGCAAGGGGTCGCAATTGCTGAATAGCCATGGTGGCAGGTCCGGTCCCCACCAGTCTCATAATACAGGGCTTCGGATTGGTGCCCTGGCAAGGCCTGTGATAGTCGGTCTATGGGGATCCAGGAAGTCTCCAGAAGTGATGTTGATAAGAACGCTTGCCAGAAGACGTTTCGGACGTAAACGATCCTCCGTCATCCGATGCCCTAGTGCATTGCCCCTCAGCTGGAAAGAGGGCCAGTGGGCCGTGGGAAAGGAGGTGACTGCAAGGACCGTGAATATGGGATTCCACGGTTTCCAAGCCATCTAGCTGCTAGGAAGACGCGTGGGGCTAGATCCGTTCCACTCATCACATCTTGTCCGCCTGGAGAGAAAGGGAAGAGATAGAGTGGTGCGGGATGAGCCTGTTATTGAGCGGGGTTGATGGGGGTATAAAGAGGTGCCGTTAGGACTACCTAGGCTCCATCATACCGATCCATGGCGATGAAACTATTATCCTTAGGTCTCGCCCTGGCGAGTGCCACGCATGGCTACGTTCTGGGCACACGGACCGACTCGAGAAGCAGCACCAGCTCTGCCCTTGCCCCGGTGCAGTCGCCTACCGTGTATATCGACACCTATGAAAGCACGGTACAGGGCAATCGATCCCAGTATATCTCCTCTGTCTACAACTTCAAGGCCATCCCGTTTGCTGCCGCCCCGACCGGGGCGTATCGGTGGCGCCATCCGCAGCATGGCGCTGGATGGACAGGGATTCGAGATGCCACCGAGTTTGCAGCAGACTGTCCCCAGCCCGGTTCCAGCTATTACAGTGAGGACTGTCTATACCTCAACATCTGGACGCCAGACACGGCCACCCTCAACGATGTGCAGAACAATACCGACACTGGCATCGGCGTGGTCCCCTCCGCGACTGGAAGCAAACTCCCCGTCTATGTCTGGTTCTACGGCGGTCGCTTCAGTTCCGGGTCGAGTAGCCAGGCCCTGTATGACGGGGCCGGGCTGGCTGCCAAAGGGGTCGTGGTCGTGACGGTGAACTATCGACTAGGAGCATTGGGCTTTTTGGCTCACCCGGAACTGAGCAATGGCTCAAGCAGCGGCACGTCGGGCAACTACGGACTGGTCGATCAACAAGCGGCGCTTCACTGGACCAACGAGAACATCGCCTCCTTCGGGGGCGATCCCACCCGCATCACCATCGGCGGGCAGTCGGCGGGCGCCGCCGCGGTGCTCGACCATCTGAACAGTGCGCTCGCAGACGGGCTGTTCGAGCAGGTAATTGCCGAGAGCGGCGCCACATACCCGTCCAATCCCTTGATCGGAGGCGTGGCCGAAGGGTATCGCCAACTGGAGACTGCAGAGGCGCAGGGGGTAGCGTATCTGACACGCCTCAACCTGTCCGGCATTGCTGCGGCCCGCGCCGCCCCCGTCGAGGTCTTCCTGGCCGCGGCGGACGCGAATGATGTCACCTACGCCCACACTGTTTTTGCTAACAACTCGGTTTATGCGGAGCCACCACTGTTCCGCCCTGTGCTGGATGGCTATGTTCTCCCCGCCACCTACCAGGAGATGCTGCAGCAGGGCAACCATACAATTGCCGCAGTGTTGACCGGCGGGAACAAAGACGAAAACGGCGCCACTCCCCGCCCGGGGCTGACGGCGCAGAGCTATACGCAGCAGAGCCGGTATGAGTTTGGCAGCGTCGGGTTGGCGGACGAGTTCTTCCAGCTGTATCCTGCGGGCAACAGTAACGACAGCGCCAACAAGGCCAGCAACACCTTCTACCGGGATCAGACGCGCATCTCTGTCTGGCAATGGGCGAACGAGTACCTGGCCGGTATCGCGTTCAACACCTCGGACAACAGCACCGCCCAGGCCTACACCTATTACTGGACCCATGCCCCTCCAGGGCAAGATGAGGGCGCTTACCATATGAGCGAGATCAACTATGCGTTCAATAACTTGTATGCCACCGACAAGCCCTGGCAGCCCGAAGACTACGCCATCGCCGACCGACTATCCGACTATTGGGTGAATTTTATTCGCTCCGGAGACCCTAATGGCCCGGGATTGCCCGCCTGGCCGGCTAACAAGGCGACCGATCCAGTCATCATGGAGGTGGGTGATGCGTGGGAGCCGATTCTGGTGGCCTCCTCAGAGAAACGGTCCTTCATCAGCAAGTGGTTTTCTAAATGGCCGGTCTATTGAGCAGTATATGTCGCTGTTCGATACTGAATACTCCTTGGTGATACTGACCTGCGGTTCGCATACCAATAAATCTATCGTCTTGCTGCGTTGGGGAAATACTGTTATATACTTTCGTATGACGCGACCTATTTTTCTTCTGTATTCTCCATGTCCCTTGTTATTCCTATTCCCCATCAATCCAATCTCCAAGGAGCGACGGCTTCTCCAAAGTAACAACCCCTTGGATCAAGTCGGAGAATCTCAGATGAATACCTTCCCACAAACACGGAGATACGTGTCAGGATAACCCATGTGATGCAAGACAGAAATAAGCCTGGTAAACACAAATCAGTCGCGGCCATCTGGGATATGAAATAGTGTGCTACACGTTTTCTAATGTTAAGAGCTAAAATCGAGTGTCCATCTTTGACCATTATAAGTGAGCGGTTAACAATTTCAACGTCGGTCATCATGGTTGAGTAGCAGCAGCCGTGCTCGGAGTCGCGGAGATACGGAGAGGCGGGCAGCCGGAGTGTCGGAGTTGCGGCCTAGATCAGGCACGAGCCATGGCCCGGACGCCGAAAGAGTTACTGATCCTAGGGTTGGTCCTTACTAATACCTTAGCTTGATGCTCTAGTCGTATCTAGAATAATGCTTCGATATCAGGAGATTCCCAACTGCCAATGCGGAACGGCAATTGCGTCACAGTATGGTTCCCACGACATCTTTGAGCACTCCAGGGTAGCACTCATGGATCGCATTCAGTGCCCCACAAAAGTTGCTCCTACAGCATGCGATACGAGGCGACTTCTAATTTTCGACCAGATAGTGCATGGGTATCAGGGTAGCCATGCCAAGCCAGTGTGACCCCGAGAGTGACTTTGGACAACACACAGTGTCCGACGGAGGGTAGATCAATTCATTTGATACTATATCCGAACTACCGGCACCCTGGAGAATAAACGAGGTTGTTTGCTTACTTGCCTGCGAGTAATTTATCTTGATGAGGAGTTGTTTCAATCGACGGTTTCACCTTCACTTCGGTGCTGTGCTGGTCACCTGATCCTATGTTCGTATTCTTCTTTGTCTGTCTCAGCCACCTACGCCGACGTGTTACATCCAGTAGCTTAAAGATGATTACCCCGCGCAGACCGTTCCTGATCGGACCGGAGATACATCCACATCGTCATATTTTTCTCTTGCTCTACCTTGCCTTATAGTCCTAACGATTCTGTCCGGCTTCTTCTGCCATTCCACCTAGCTGCAAGATACACTCCTCACGATGCCTCTTCCCACTGATCCAGCCATTATTGAAACCAGCCAGGGGCTCGTTGATGTTCTTCACGGACTCTTTGGCTCCCACCCAGGCCAAAGACCGGGTAAGAGAACCCCTCCAAAACAACCCAACTCCCATCGTTACCCACTAACACCCTCTGAAGTCCACGCAAAGGGAATCCTCCTCAAAGGAACATTCGAACCCACCTCCGAGGCCGCAGTCCTATCCGCAGCGCCACACTTCCATCGGTCCTCAACCCCCATCCTCGCCCGCTTCTCCAGCAGCACCGGAATCCCCAACCTGCCAGATACTGATCCCAACGGTAATCCCCGTGGTCTAGCCCTGAGATTCATGCTAGAAGAGTCCCCTCGCCATGTCCATACCGACATAATCACCCACTCCACTCCGTTCTTCCCTGCCAAGGATGGTCCCGAGGCATTAGCCTTCTTCCGTGCCTTTGCATCCGGTACCATGGGGTCCTTCCTCTCTACCCACCCGGCAGCCCTAGCATTCGCTCAAGCCGAGAAACCCTTTCCTGCGAGCTTCGCCACGGAAACGTACTTCGGAGTGAATGCCTTCAAGTTCGTCGCCGACGATAGAAAAGAGACGTTTATTCGGTACCGCATTATACCAATTGCTGGGGAATCGTATCTAGATGATGAGCAGGTCAAGGCGGAGACAGATACGTACCTCTATGATGACCTATCTGCACGTCTGAGCACCGGTCCCGTGACCTTTGATCTTGTCGCACAGATGGCGGAGGATGGCGATGCGACGGATGATTGTACTGTACATTGGCCTAATGATCGTATTTTGGTTACGTTGGGGAGGGTTCGGTTGGAGTCGGTTGTGGAGGATAATTTGGCCGAGCAGAAGAGGATCATTTTTGATCCAGTGCCGAGGGTAAGGGGGATTGAGCCATCAGAAGATCCGTTGATTGAGACTCGTGCGGGAGTTTATTTGATTAGTGGGAGGGAGAGGCGGACTGCCTGAATATAACTCTGTACGTTGGTGACTATTATCTATTAAGGCTGCGTATATTTAGAACCGTAACTTGGTACATCTTGCTTCAGAACCTCCTGTGGAATGTTCGGCATTCTTGTCATCAGTTTTTTTTTTTTTCTGATCAAAACACGGATCAAAAGTCATATCCGCTGAGTTGTTACTAAACAAATCGTAGATTAATTCTTTCCACGGAGTACGAGTAGTAGAACTGTCAAGATGGAGCACCGGAGCTGACAGCCGCGGCTGGCCGGATAAGCCGATAAGGGATCTGCCGGGCATCTCTGACCAATTGGAGTCACTCCAGGCTGGCAGCTTATACGAGTAGCTCCGCATCTCCAGCCAATAGGAGCAACTCCAGCAACTTTTCCTGCCCGCAGAACTCCGTCTTTCCGTAACCAAGGGTTCCGCATCCCCAGACCAGCTTACGGAGTACATTCAGTCTATTACTCTGCTTACCACTGCATCGAGCAATCTAGCCAGACTCCAAACTCCGATTTTCCGGCGCGATGACGAGTAATCCGTGTCATCACATAGAATGTCAAGGACATCCCGATCCTATAAATACGAGTAGACATCCCATCCAAACACCTTCATCTCATCACAACACACAACACAATCATCTAACATACAATCCCCTCTTCCATCCCAACCCCCTTCAAAACAAACCACCACCACCAAAATGTCTCTTCCCCGCCGCGCCCTCATCGCCATAACCTCCGCAAAAGCCACCCTCTTCTCGGGCAAAGAAACCACCGGCCTCTTCATCACCGAAGCCCTCCACCCGTATCTCGTCCTCACCTCCGCCGGCTTCACCGTCGACCTCGCTTCCGAAACAGGCACCTACACGCCCGACTGGCTCTCCCAACAACCCGATTTCCTCCACGGCGAAGACCTCGAAATCTGGAACAATCCCGCCAGCGATTTCCGTAGAAAGCTCGACAACATGACCAAGGCCTCTGAGCTGGATGCCTCCCAGTACGGAGTCTTCTATGCCTCGGCCGGTCACGCCGCTTTGATCGATTATCCTACTGCAAGTGGGTTGCAGAATATTGCCGCTCAGGTCTGGGCCAATGGCGGTGTTGTGGCATCGGTGTGTCATGGGCCTGCCATTTTCGCGAATGTGTTGGATTCGGCTACCAATGAGCCGGTCATTAAGGGGAGGACGATTACGGGGTTCACGACGGAGGCCGAACAGGTGATGGGGATTGCGGCAGAGTTGGAGGGGTGGAAGGCGGAGTTGGTGGAGGATTTGGCGGTTAGGTTGGGGGCGAAGTGTAAGTCTTTCTCTTGATTCCAAGACTGGATGGTGTTTGGTTGTATGGGGCGCAGTACTGACGATGTGGTTTAGATGCAAGAGCACCCGGCATTTGGGATGATTATCATGTGGTCGATGGGCGGTTGGTGACGGGGCAGAATCCGGCCAGTGCGAGTTCGACGGCGAGAGCGGTCGTGGAGGTGTTTGAGAAGTTGTGATTGTTTTTGTGTTTACTTGTATTCTGGTATTTGTTGTTAGGTGGTCGTCATTGGGTGGATTACTTGGTTGATATGTTCTTTGGTCGAGTGGTTGATATTAATCAAATGGATCGAGTATGGTTTGTCATTATGATATTAACATGCATTTTTTAATAAGATTTTAAAATGGTGTAACTCAAGATTAAGTATATCTGAAAGCTTGTGCAGGATATCCGGACCGGGACAGCCGGATTAGGAAATCGACCCGCTCAGTGATTTTTGTGGAGAGTCCGGCGAACATCTTGATAGTCATGATATAGATTCGCTGTGTGAAATCCACTTCCTTGATAGTAAATAAGTTCTTGCAGAGTTTGAGTGAGTACAATTTAGGGACTATTGTCATTCGGTAGGAAAATAAATATAGGAACAAAGAAATACATTAGCATCCCGCAGGAAAATTAATAGCCACGTGGGCCACCCGGTCGACCATCTCTACCATATGATTGGCCAGTGTGATAGTGGCGGAAAACTTCCCCTTTGGGTATCCCGCTAGCTCGGCGGTGTCCTTCCTGTTTGATGTCTGCATCAGCATCACATCGTCCTACCTTCCATGTGGGAGCCATGCGGACTCGCCAATCTTCCTCTTTCAGCAATTTCTTGACAATCGAAGCCCTTCGGAAGGTGGACGCCCGTAAGCTTCCGAGCTCTGTGTCTCATTCCCGATAGAACCCGGTGGTTTTAGCTGAAGAGTTCTCCGCGTGGGCAACATGGAGTTGGCGTGGTTGGCGGAGACCCCGCATTCTAATCATCGAAGGAGGGTTTTACGCGCATGTCCTCGGTGCCAGATCAGAAAGGTATACAGGTCTTCACTTTCATGCGGGGGAATTTGGCCCTTCATGTCATTCCAGAATTGAATGTCACTGATTCAATGGTGGGGTTAGAAACGATGTCGCCATGTTGAACCAGTGCCAAGCCCCAGTCGTGCCCGGATTCTCAACCGTCAATCCAAGCCGACAGCATCAGAAGTCCCCCATCCATCCCGGGAGACATCAGCCTCCGATACTACCGTCAGTCCCAGGACTCCCCGTGCCCAAGACGAGAGTACCCGACCAGAGCGATTTCTAGGAGCCATGAATCCCGAGTCATTGATCCGAGAGAAACTGGATCCGGCTGCCAGTGTTCATCCACTTCGAGATCGAATTGGCCTGTGGATCACGTCGCCTGTGGCGGACAGACGCCAGAGGGAGACTCAGGACGGTGCGATTTCCGTATCGCCCTACCCGGTTGAGTTGCAGACCATTGCGGATCAACTACGCCAGAAACATGAATCTGCTATGACTGCTTGCATGAGGCTACCGTATTCCACACAGCAACAGCTAATTCCGATTTATTTGTCGAAAGTGAACCATATCCTCCCTATCGTTGACCAAGATGCCTTTCACACAGCCCAGTCAGAGGGAACCGCGTCCCCGTTCCTGGAAAGAGCCATTTGTCTCGTCGCCGCAAAGGATAAAGCCGCTGCTCCATATCTTCGTCTTTATGAAAACGGCCCGGTCTTATCCCCGACAGAGTTCTGCTCCGATATCTATCGAGGTCTCTGCGTTGTCATCAACGAGGGCCTGGAACCTGACAGAATCACTCGAATCAGGGTCTTGGCGTTAATGGCTCTACATTGCGAAGACTCGGAAGGAACAGAGACGGCCTCGATGCACCTCTATCGGGCCATTCACCAAGCACAAGCAGTAGGCTTGCATCTGGTTCGACCAGGCAATACGGAACACCCGCTGTCTCGGCTGTTCTGGTGTCTTTGGACTTTGGACAAAACCCATGCCTGTATGGGCGGCCGTGCAGTGCTGTTGGCAGACCAGGATATAAGTATTAGGAAGCCTGCGGTGATAAGGAACTATCTGTCCCGACCGCGAACTGCATTCGAGGTCTGGTTTGCGATCTCGGATTTGTTGTCGGATGTCATATATCTCTATAGACCCGGTGCGGATCGTAACTCCCGAGCAGCCCGGTGGGAAAAGGGCTTTCCGAGTTTCGATGAAATTATCGGCAGTGGAGTAGAGGAGGATGTTGACATTGGCACCCTTGGTATGCTTCGTGCCACTTGCTTCTGGTTGCGTGCTCACATTGTGGAACTAGGTTTCCTGGAATTGTTCTATCACGCAGTGGGCATTCTGTTTGCCAGAAACCATAGTCCAGAACACATCGAGAGTCCCAGCCCGTTCCATATTCGACAGGACCATGCCGCCATCCGGATCCAGTCCATCGCTGCAAAAGAATGCCTACACGATCTGCCCCCTCTGCCAATAGTCCCTTATGCCTTGTCGTTGTCTATGGGAGTGTCCTACCAGCAGTACCGATCGAGCAATTTGATCACCCATCTCAGCCGATCTAAAGCCGATCTGGAAGCTCGTTGTAGCTTACTGGAAATTCTCAGTCCATACTGGTATTCAGCCGATAAGATGGCGCAGTTGGGGCGCAAAGCCTTGAATCAGATCCAGGAACGCCCTGACAATCAGCCAGGGTTGACTATGACTGGAAACGCAGTACAGCCTCCTGTTGGAAGCATGAGAACAGAGGCCGGTCACGGAAACCGTTTCACCTGGGTAAATTCAACTTCGATCGATTCAACTACGGATGATTCGGCGAACGCCGCTGCCGAATCCTCACACAATGAGCTACAAGATCTGGGCCTAGATGGATTCGCAGATATCGACACTTTGTTTGGTGACTTTCTGGATCTTTCGCTGCCCAATGGATATTGGGATTCTGCTTTCCCTATGACCATGCTGGATACCAATGGGATGCAACAATAATTTCAGGGTGGAGTGCCAGTATTGTTATAATATCTTCTCTCAGGCTATGTGGCGGACGATACAGGTTTTTGATTTATACATACCTCTGCTGTCACCTAACACCTGACCAGCACATAGGCAAAGGCCTCATCCAAGATACGCAGCCCCTCCTCGATCTCCTCCGCCGAGACCGTCACTGGCGGCGCCAGACGAAACACCCCTCCCATCCCCGGCAAATTGACTACATTGCACGACAGTCCGCACTCCATGGCACGATCTGACACTGCCTGGCCCAGTTCCGGGCCCGGAGCCTTGGTCTGTCGATCCGAGATGATCTCAATACCCTGCAACAGACCACGACCCCGCACATCGCCAATACACCAGTATTTCTCTTGAAGCTTAAGCAGGCCCTGTCTCAGCTGCGCACCTCGCTCCACCGCACGTTCACAGATCTGATCTCTCTCCACAATCTCAAGAACCTTATTACCCACCGCTGCAGTCAGTGGATCATTGAGATGAGTGGTCAACCAGAGGAATCCAGCCTCTGCACATCCACGCGCGATTTCAGGCGTCGTGCTCACCGACGCCAAGGGGAGCCCACACCCAAGTGTCTTGGACAGAGCAAGGATATCCGGGACGATTCCCGCTTGCTCGAATGCAAACATATGGCCGGTCCTGCCCACTCCCGTTTGCGCCTCATCCATGATAAGCAGGATACCCCGCTTCTTGCATTCGAGCGCCATGCGTTGCAGATATCCATCCGATAGTTCGAGGATTCCACCGCTCGAGAGAATTGGTTCCATGATGAAGGCTGCAAGAGACCCCACGCTTTGTTGATCGATCAGTGACCATCCAAACTCCAGCTCCGTTTCCCAATCATACGACCCGTCAGACTTGCGAAAGGGAGAGCGATATGCGTACGGAGCCGGGAACGCCAATTGGCCCGGCATACATGGCCCGCCGTTCTTTCGCCCGGCGGAGTAGGTGGCTGATCCGGCGCCTTGAGTAAGTCCGTGGTAGCTGGCCGCAAAGGCGATGATTTCGAATTTGCCGGTGTAGGCTTTGGCCATTTTGATGGCTGCTTCGGTGGATTCAGAGCCGGTGTTGAGAAAGAAAGACTGCTGTAGAGGTGCCGACAGGAAACGCGCCAACCGCTCAGCCAGGTCGACCACCGGCTGGATAATCATGTTGCTGAGGAGGTGGTCCAACTCGGCAGCATAGTGCTGGATGACGGACACGATTTCGGGATGGGAGTGGCCGAGTAGCGCACTCATCTGGCCAGAGGTGAAGTCGAGGATCTGCCGGTTGTGGGAGTCATACAGACGGGTACCTTTGGCTTTGGTGATGATCAGTGGAGAGATGGGCACGCCGGTGTGCATGAGGTATTGGTTGGCTTTGGCGAAGAAGGTGGCGGTGGGATCAGGGGTCGACATGGTGTGCGTGAATAACACGTTGTAGGATAGCTTAGTAAATACAGAAGCTACAATATGAAGGTGTCTCCTACATACTATCAGCGTGATCATCATGCTGAGGTGGGGTTGGGGTTATTATGGACCATGGCCATTGCCCGCGGGATGGCTGTGGTTATCCCGCCATTCGGATTGGTCGAGTTGGCCGCGGGGAACTCCGCCGCGGCCATTTCCTCGCTGGCTTCGACTCGTCTGGCATTCACCCACGACAGACCTCGCCATGGCGTCAATTCCAGATACTTCAGCAGAAGA
Organism: Aspergillus carbonarius ITEM 5010; assembly: GCA_001990825.1. Lineage (NCBI taxonomy): Eukaryota > Fungi > Ascomycota > Eurotiomycetes > Eurotiales > Aspergillaceae > Aspergillus > Aspergillus carbonarius. The sequence continues at coordinate 71,746 of KV907516.1, forward strand.
TATCAGCAGCGCGGGCAGACCGTATCGGTCGCACACCCAGCCCGCATGTCTGCCCTGCAGGAAACGCAAATCGGCCTGCAGAACCCGAGACGCGTCCGCCACATGCATCCTGTGTCTGGTGCATGGCACCCACTGCATTTTCCCCCAGGCAGACAGCCGCTCGCAGCGAAGACATACAGCCTCTCCGCGGAGACTGGCACCGAAGGAAAGACGTGCTCGGGTTGTGCAGCACCGGGAAGATCGAAATTCGCGGCTTCTTCCTCCATCCCAGGTCGTTCTTCCATCACCCACAGATGCTGGACCACCATCTACCGGGCCTGACACGGCAGATGCCCGGACGAAAAATGCGGACGATGGCCTACCTAGCTTCATGGGTGTGGCTGACACTGGTGACGACGGTTCTCACATTGTCAGCCCGGCGATTGCTGATGATACAGAGGTCTTGGAAAGCTACCTGTCCACTGTTCCGGATGCGCGCAAACGGTGCTTTCGCACGAGTTCGAGTTCCAGTCGACCTGTACGACCGGTTCTGTTCAGCACCATCCCCAGACGGCCATTGGGGGTCTATTCCAATCAATCTCTCCCGGCGATGAAGCTTGAGGTCATTGAAAAGTACCTTGAGCCTGTGACTAGAGATGTTGTGGATCTGTGAGTGATCACCTCTAGGAACTATGCCATTTACTAAATGGCATCAGCTTCTTCCAATACGCCAATCTATGTTTCCCTGTCTTTGACGAAGTGTCTTTCCTCAACGTCTACTCGACGCACAAGGAGAAAATATCTCCCGCCCTCCTCTGCACCCTGTATGCCATCTCTCTCATCTACTGGAACAACTCGCCAAAGCTGCGTTCCAGCCGCTCCCCGGACATTCGCTACATCTGGAACCAGGCAATCGAGGCCATTCACTCCGAATTGTTCTTATCCCCGGGCATATCCACCGTCATGGCCATGCTGCTCAATATAGGCGGCCGACCAAGCACCTCCATCTTCGGCAACGGAGGCATGGTCGGGACGGCCGTCGCTTTATGCAACGCCCTCGGCTTAAACCGCGACCCTTCGCAATGGACCATCTCTCCTGTCGAGAAACGCTTCCGGATCCGTATCTGGTGGCTCATCGTGATCCACGATCGCTGGTACCCATCCCTTTATCCCTTGACATATCTCCCTCTAATATCCCATCCCAGGTGCAGCCTTGCCTATGGAACTCCGCTGCAAATCCACCGCGCACAATACGACGTCCCCATCCCAACCCTCTCCGACCTGTGTTCCCCCTCCGCGCCCCCTTCCCACGTTGCCGCCGCCCATATCTTCATCGCCCTCACCACCCTCACCGACATCCTAACCCACTACCTCGAACACATCTACCACGTCTCCCCAACCCTCAGCCCCCTTCCATCCATCTCCATGTCATCCCTCCTCACAACCTGGGAATCCTCCCTCCCTTCCCCAACCCGCCACATCATCCTCCGCGGAACCGACCTCACCGCTCCTGGCGCCGCCAACCTCCGTCTCGCCTACTTAGCAACGAAACTCCTTCTCCGCCGTATCGAACTGGACCTTGCCTCCCAGCCCCTTCCAACCAGAGACGATGGCGATGGCAATAATGATGAAAATACCCACCGCGCCGCAGAAGCCATCGTCCATTTCCTCCACGAACTTGACTCCTCCCATCTCCACGGATTCTGGTTACCGGGCCTCGCGTACTCGATTACCTCGGCGGTGATGTTCCTGGTACGGTCTGCCTTGAGGGAGAAGATGGCCGTTAGCTCTGTCCCTGACTCTGGTTGTACCGAGACAGGAAAAGGAAAAGAAAAAGCGAAAGGAAAAGCAGCACTAACCCTAGCCAAAGACGCACTAACCACCTTAGCATCTCATCGAGACCACTCGGGGTGGGATCTCGCGGACGATTGTCTAGCGAAGTGTAGTGGGCTTGTTGAGAGGGTGAGCTTATTACAAGATGCAGCCGGGAGAATCGAAATGGAGGATCCCTCGTTCGGTCTGGGGATAGATCTCGATCTAGATTCTGTCGTCTGGGATGATTTCTTCTTGGGGAATGCTTTATCGGGATTCTCAGGGATGGGAGAATATTAAGTCAGTAGTAAATACAACCCTACCACTACTGACGCACATCCATTCTATCCAACTAAACATCACATCTCTATTCTTTATTACTAACTAATTATTGAAACATGTAAACAAGATAGACCTTATCATTCTACTATGACAGATTTCATCGCATATACTACTACTACTACTACTACTACTTGTAGATAAAACAGAACTATACCATCTATGAGTGCGTGCATGTTACTAATATAGTATGTTGATTGTATCGATTTTCCTCCTTCCGGAAATTACCTGTCCCTCTCTTACTTTTTCCCTCTACTTACTTCTAGAAGAACGATGGGGATAGTTTATCTCGTAGTCAGTATCCCTTTAGCTGATTTAGGATCTAAACACACCACATACTACTTACTTGGTTTTGTTGGTGGGAGTTCGAGTGCAGAACTACCTACTCCGTCTAACGTATCTTATTGTTCTATATATTCATGACTTTATATCCATTTCCACACTATGACTATCTGCTTTTGAGAAGTAGATCTAATGAGTGAGTGATGGATGGATGGATGGATGAATGGATGGTGTGTACTGTCCTGGTAAATGAATCACTGTTATTAGTACTAAGATAGACACCTTCTATACCGTACATATCTATACGTAAAAATGAAGATATCTATTTAGGTATATACCATTCTATAAGTCGAATTCACCCTTTAAACGGCGCAAACCTCGACATCTTCCTCAATCTCACCCCATAAATCATAAACAAGAATGGGACTGGAATCGCCGCCACGGCAATCCCCCCCAGGATGGACATGGCCGGGCCGACCCCCAGATTACGAAACATGGGTTGGGCGAACAACGGAAACGCGGCGGCGAGGACACTTCGCAGGAACGTGTTGGATGCGGTCGCCGACGCGGCATATGGTCCGTATGTATCGACGAGGAAATTAATACACTGTCCGAAGATAATGCAGAAGCCGCAGCCGAAGACCATGGCCGCGACGACGGGTAATCCCCAGGAGTAAGTTGGGGCGGCGGTCCAGCCGAACCAGAAGAGGCCGCCGGCGAAGAGGAAGCCGCCGATGGCCATGGGCATGAGACGGGCTTCGGGGACGGGTTTGCCGCCGCCTTGTTCCCATTTGCGGATGTAGTAGGGTTGGCCGATGAGGATGATGAAGAGGGAGGAGCAGAGGACGCCGATGAAGAGGCCGATGAAGGGGAGGGTGGCGATGACGGGTTTCCAGTGGCGGAGGTCGTCGAAGACGATGGGGAAGACTTCGAGCGTGAGGTAGAGGAGGGCGTAGGTGAAGGAGGCGTAGAGGGCGATGACGGTGACCATGGGTTCGGTGACGAGCATGACGAGTGGGCGGGAGAAGTGTTTGGTGATGATGCTGTGGGGGTCGATCTTGAGGTGTTCGTGGGGATGGTAGAGGGCTTGGTTGGAGGTTTCTTTGCGCAGGCGGACGGCTTTCTTGTGGAGGAGGACGGGTCCGTATACTTCGGGGAGGCAGAAGAAGGTGATGGCGAAGACGAAGAACACGAAGATGGCTTCGATGTATTCCGTCCAGCGCCAGCCGAGGTTGGGGTGGGAGACGAGGGCGGCGCCGATGATGGGCCCCATGGTTGGACCGCCCACGACGCAAATGGCGTAGGATGTGCTGGCGATGCCACGCGCCTTCATGTGGAAGATGTCGCCTAGGGCTGCCGAGACGTTGCTGACGGGAGCGGAGCCGAACAGCCCGGCGAAGTATCGCGTGATGAGAACCGACGCGGTGTTTTTGCTCGTCGCGGTGCCGATGCTGAATAGACCCATGATGAACACGGCAGGGAGCATGGACCAGCGCCGGCCCCAGATTTCGGAAATGGGCGCCCAGCAGAGAGGCCCGAAGGCGAAGCCCAGGCTGCATCGCATCAGTGACCGGTCGAAGTTTGATTGTCCGGGTTAAGCTCGCCACTTACATGTATAGAGACACCGGCAGGATGCTGACTTCACTGCCAATGTGCAAGTAGGCTTTCAGGCTAGACTCCGCCGGAGAGATAATACTCGAGCCCATACTGGCGCTCAGGGCCAGCAAGCCGAGTTGGAAGGTAATCCAGCATTTGTATGCAGTGGAGAAGTTCTGCGGGTTTTCGGGATCATGGTCGTCCCAGGTCACCAGATTCGGGTCGGGACCGACATGCTGCGTGGCTTTTTCCGTATCTGCAGGCCGGGAGGGCTGATTGTCAGGCACGGCGCTCATGCTGGGATATTCGCTCGCCTTTCTGCACTTTTGTGCAGCGCGAGTCAGGGTGACGATGGGGTTTTATTTGCTTTCGGGATTATCGGGGCCGGCTGCGGTTACCCGAACGTGGTGGCGTCGGACATTCCGACACGGAGGTCCGGGCATGCAGCCCCTCTAAACCGTGGAGAAGGCAGTGTTATGGTCCACTCAGTAACCACTACGCGGCATCAAGTGGAGTGTGGCTCAACTAAATTAGTTGAGTTTTAGACAACTTATCCGATGCTGCTGCCGCCCCTTTCCCAAGGCAAGCAGCCCCGCAGTCCTCGGACTTTAGCCCTTTTCGTATGCTCGGGGTTTTCGAGACGCGTCGGGCAGCTGCTGGTCTCATATTCCTTGCTTCTCAACATGTTCCTTTCAGTAGGAAAAGTCTGAAGGCTTCAGAGCTGGCTGTTGGCCGACCCGGAAAGACTTGTCGCATGTCTTGATTTGGCCTTCCTTCGCCTGTCTCATCATCGCTTTCCCCCGTCCACTCAGAGCTTCCAAGGTGCTTCTTCTAGATACCTCCGAGAAGCTTTGGCCCCATAGAGGAATCCCCCGCCGTTAGCTCAGTCCAATCAGCAAGTCAGCGGTTGAGGCTCTGGTGCTGGGAATGAACGCTCTAGCGTGATTGTCAAGACATGCTGTATCGACCGGGTGATAATTTATGTCGGAGATAGCGTGTCGTCATCCCGTGTCGGCTCTTGTCTGCTTATACTGGTCGTTTGCATGCAGTGAGGAACAGATGCAGGGAGACAACAGTGTTAAATTCAGAGAAGAGGAGGAACCCACTCTAATAAAGAGGCCAAACCTATCCACCCCCTCACACCTCCTCTTTCTTCTTGTCCAACCCCTTCTTCACACTCCGCCACCCAACCCCCCACGCAAATCCAAACTGCACCACCGACAACGCGGCACTCAAATAAAATACCTCCCCCACACTCTTCGCGTACGCCACCAACACCCCCGGCAGCTCCTGGGCCGACACCACGTCCCGGAATCCCGTCGCGCCCGCTGATATAACTGTTGCAGCATCCACGGAGGGCGCGTATTGGGGAATGTTGCTCTTCAGGGCTTGTGCAAAAATCACCTCCGCCACGGCGAGGAAGATGGCGCCGCCAAACGTCTGGGCGCAGGTCATCATGGCCATGGCGGTGGAGACGTCGCTGTCCGTGACCGTGTTTTGGATGGCGATCATGGGCTATATCTTTATCAGGGGTTGAACTGCGACCGAGGGGAGAACTCACCACTTGGGAGATAGCTCCTCGACCGAATCCGACGAGAGCTTCGTAGCCAGCCCAGGTAGGCACCGACGTATGGACCGACAAGGTGGAGAGCAGGCCGTTGCCGATGGCATTGAGGATGGCCCCCAGGACGCCCCAGGGGAGATAGTAGCCCAGTTTCGACGCTTCCAGGATCCTCATCAGTTCCCTTCAACCCCATAGATAACAGAAAGAAGCAGACTCACTCAATACCCCCGATGCCACCGCCATCACCAGCTGGCACAAGATATTCGGCAACAGGTCTACCCCACTTGTCAACGCCGATTTTCCCCGCACGGCCTGAAAATATATTGGCAGGTAATAGGACAGCGTCATGGTGAAGCCAAAGATTGACATCGCTAGCAGACTGCTCGATAACACGATCCGGTCGTGCACCAAGTGTCCTGGGATCATCGCCTCGTTGCCCATGTATCGTTCCCACACGGCAAATACTAGGAATGTGCCCACCGACCCGCAAAGCAGCCCAATGACTGTCGCGCTGTCCCACGCATAGCTATTTCCACCGTATTGCAGGGCCAGTAAGAGCATGATACATGCGGGTGCAAACAGCACAAAGCCTAGTAGGTCGAATTTCTGCAGGAAGAGGGATTGCAGGACGTGTCGAACGGGGGGCTTGGGCTTTTGGTCCGGGATGCGCGTGAAGAGGAGAAGAGCGGCAACGACAGCGCCAATGGGGAGGTTCATATAGAAGCCTGACAGAGATCAGCTATGCCATTCTTTAAATGTCGGGGATATCTTTGATCTCATACACCATCGCCAGGTTGAGTAGGTTGTAAAGGCCCCTCCCACCAGTGGTCCGCCCACTAAACCAAGTTGTCCCACTGAACACGTCAGTCCGCCAGTATAGGCCCAGGATTGATCCGTAGTGAAGAGCATACCTCCCATTATGACCCCGATCATGGCCGGTCGCTTCTGAATCGGCACCGCCCCGGCCAGGATATTCAACGCCCCGTTCAGTATCCCTGAAGACCCCATGCCCGCCACCGCGCGTCCGACAATCAGCATCTTGGACGAGGTGGCCACGCCGCATAGCAGCGACCCTAGTTCAAACACCCCAAAAAAGGTCAGGAAGGTCCATTTCGAGGAGAAATAAGTATAATATTTCCCGGTGAGGGGTTGCAGAGCAGCACTAGTAGTCGCGGTGGTTAGCATTGACCCAATTCACTAACTGTCCATTGAATAGCCCGCTGCAGAGCCTACATACCTAGAGATTGTATACGCACTCCCATACCACGCTACATCATCTAGCGAGTGGAATTGACTCGTAATAGTGGGAATAGCCTGGCGATCGTCAGTCAGGTCTTGGGGGATGAGTCCGGTCATACCGTCGAGACAATCGACATATCCAGCAGCATCAGGAAGACCACCAGCGTAATCCCTGTAATCACCATCACTAGTGTTAGTCCTTCCACCCACTCGGGCTTGTCTGTGTTGCCGTCGCTGGATCTGTCGGCGGGTCCGTTGGACTCCCACGAGGTGAGTTCGGACTTCACATGACGGGGCTGTTCGCTGTCGTCACGCATGTTGGCGTTCTGGTTTTTCGCCCTGTAGAAGGCGATGGGTTTGGAATCTGGTGGTTCTGATGTTGTGATTCCATCGGGCACCGCAGCAGAGAGATCCGTTAAGTACTCAAAGGGGATCCGGCATTGAGGATGGCCCGCGCCCGAACGCCGTCTCGGCCCCCGCCAACTCAACGGTCGGTCATCATCGTTCTTGTTGGCTTGTTCTTGCGCTATGGAAGGAAATGTTCTGTCCCAGCGGGCACTGGGTCCTGGATGATTGAGGGTAATTTGAAGTCGATAGCGTCATGGTGGAAAGGAGTGGATGATTGCACACATTTTTCATAGTGTAAGGAGGCGAGCTATTGGATACGGTCTGCTATTTATTCCTAGTTCTTTGAGATCTCTTCAAAAGTTTCAGCCTGAAAGTTTCCTGGAAAGTCGTTTGACAAAGTGATTCCTTCGTCAGAACTAATAACTAGATTTGTGGTGGCTTAGTATGCTGAATGGGCGGGAAGTATATTTTAGTCGGGGTAGTATACCGTGTGCCATGAACAGCTGACATCTACGCATGAGTTGTATACCCAGCTTTGTCCAATTTCAACCGCAGCCAATTCCCTCAGTTGACCATATCAGGTCTGACCAGCCTAGGAAGTTTTCCAGATCACCTAATTCCATGTTCGACGGAAACAATTCCCCAGTGCCCCAGTCGACGGCCTCTTGGAGTCGCACCTCCCACTCACTCCGCAGCTTCTGCATTAGCATTCCCAGCTTGCTAAAGGGATCATCGTACCTCCCCTCGCTTTGAATCCCGACTGCGTCTGCGACCTGGCCCATGCGCGTGGCGATCTGCTCCGCCACGGCCAGGATGTCCACCGTGCTTTTCACCGCAGCCTTGTCCCAGCCTGGGTAGTCCAGGGTCGAGAGACGGAAGAGGGTCATCATGCAGTGAGACACCTGAATCAGATTCGGCAGTGCCAGGGAGGTGTATTCCGCCGGGTCAATCGTGAAAAAGAGATCAAAAAATCGCTTCACCAGCTGAAGGGAGGCGTAGAGGTGATCAAGTCGCTGGGTGCTCATTCCCTCGTCTGCCGTCGGTTTTGCGAGAGCAACCTCATAGAGACTGATCTCGGTGTCGTACAGATGGAAAAGAATTGGTTCTCAAAAGTCAGTAGCTGCACACTGCCTCAGGGGATCAACATACTGTTTTCAGTTAGTGAAACCGGGATCTCGGCCTTGATCGCCTCCAACCGCGACTGCAGCGCCTGGAGGTGGAAGTCGGCGAGGGCATGCGCTGGATGGAGGCCATATAGGCCTTCACTCCAGGGTCCTTGTAGGATCTGGTCTGCGAGCAGTCGTGTGCGTGTGAGCTGAACAAGAACAATATCGCCTGGCGACTCTTCGCTCTCCGCGAGAATTTCGAGACATTCCTGCATATGCGGGGTCCATCGTAGGGGTTCCATTCGACCGAGAAACTGTGCGATTCTGTCTTCAGTCAACCACTCGGTCGGTCAATCCGAAGGGATATAGCCTTACATCGAAGTCAGGACAAAGCAGCTCAAGATGGCCCGGCGTTCGTTCATCGTGCGCCGGGTCGAAATAGAGGCTTTCAGCCCTGGCAGGTGACCCACAGCATTGCTGTTTGAAACGGTCATACTCAAATCCGGTGGCGGAGGCTTATTGAGACCCAGCTCGAAGACCAGCCCTATTGCCATTTGGGCATAGATACAGAGCGAGGACTTTTGCGGCTGGCTATAAAACGTGACCCTGGTCGAGCGTCAGCAGGACGTGATTGAAGGTGAAGACACCATACCAGGCGAGGTAGACCAACACCCCCTGCAAGAGATCCAGGGACTTCTCGCAGTCCACCAACAGTCGCCTCCCTGCCAATTCTCGGATGCTTACACACAAGGCAGCTTGCGAAGCTGCATGCTTCCTCTCCACCGCCGCAATACAACGCCAGAGAAAGGGAGACTGTCGTGCCAGATCCCGTGCGGTTGTGGTGGCGGGGATGTGGATCAAGGGGAAGAACTGCAACCGGTTCACGCGAAAAGAATGCAGCGCCTCTCCTTTCTCAGCCTCAGCTTCATCCTCCCTTTCTTCTCTGACTGGTTCACCCGCAGGTTGCTCGCGCCCCGGCGCGTCGGCTGGCGCCCGCCCCGGTGTTGGCAGGCTGGTGCGACCGGCGGAAGAGGTCAGCAGCATCATCAAACCGTCCATTTTCTGCTCCAGCTGAACCGCCTTGGACAAGGGTCGGGTCTTTCGACGGCCCGGGCGGACACGGCACTCTTTGTTCAAACGGTAACATCTAGATTCGATTAGACTCGAAGCTGTCCATAGCGTGGGTCACCCACCTTTCACAGCGGCCGCCATCACGGGGAACGCAACGACTTTTGGCGCGAGCACAGGTGGCACAGGCATTTCCATATGGCAAAGAGGAGCGCCCCGGAGGTTCCATGTCGGCGATAGGCTAAAGTTCCTAGTCGATTGGACGAGGACTCGGAGAAGATGAGGAAGAGGAACGGAAACGGAGGAAGCTGACCGGGGGTGGAAGCGGCATTCGATCAACGCCGGTCGCATGTGATCATGGCCGCTATTAGTGGGGACTTAGAAGGATGTGAACGATGACAGGGGAACGGACTATTCTAGACCACCGTGTCCTCCCCTCTATGCACAAGGAAGAGCACTGATACACCGAGAGACAGCTTATATTGAACAGAGCGAATGGACTAATCAATGATGATTTCAGATCGATTTGGGTTGATGAAACCATACTTGAAAACATGATTGGAGACGGCAACAGGCTTGCTTACGAGAGTAACCCTCCCGCTGCTGACGCCGGCAGCCTTGCGCAACAGCGCTAGCGCAAATGGAAAGAAAGAAATCGAATAATGAAGCAAATGGATAGACATCCTCATCGCACGTAGTTCTCAGTCTGACCTTCCATCATTATTAACCCATGTAGCTTGGAACACATGGAAGGCTCAGCTACTCCGTATCGTCTTTTCACTCCACCAATCACACGCATTTGCAGCATCACTCAACTTCGGGATCAGCTACCACCACAGTTGCCTTGGCCCACACCTTCGATATGTCGTAGTGTTCCCCGTGCTCATTTCCGAATGCCAATACCAGTGGTTGAACACAAAGAAGGATGGTACTACCGTCGAGCCTGTCATCGTCCTCATCAAGCTGGTGTAGTCGGTGGGCGGTCATCTGCTCCGAGGAAGCGTGAAAAGCTTTCAAGTGATGCAAGCCATGGCATGTCATGAAGGTTCGTTGCGCCCACAACGATAGCCCAAGTTCTGCAGCTGTTTGATACAGTTTTCGCAGGCTTAATTCTTGCCTCTCTCGCTCCAGGTCATTTTTGGCTGGGCGAAGAAGGACACTGGCAGGGCAGTTAAGCCAGACGCCGACGAGGTCGCTGATAAGCGGTTCCAATAATGTCGATAGTAATGGCTGCACCATTGAATCCATAGGAGAATTAGACAACACCCGCAGCATCAAAGACCGCCAGGTGTGGGCTTTTTCCGAGTCATCTAGAAAATATTTAGTTGGATCCTTCCATCAACAACGCATATGATCTTACGCTGCTTCATAGTTTCATATAGAATCTGCATATTCCTTTGTCCAGGCAGGCCTAAGGTTCTGCTCGCGACCGCAAATGCAAAGAACGGGTCAGCGAAAATCATCGTAAATATGTGTTTGGCAAGCAAGGCCTGGACGATGATCATCGGGATTCTGGCGGGAGGGATTGTCATCTGCGCAGTTAGTGAGTCCCAACTAGCCTGGACACAGTAGCCATCCAGCAGTTTGATGACCGTATCCAGCTCTTCCTTTGGAACGTGCTGTACATCGGTGATGTTTGTGACGCTGTAACCTCTGGCCCAAATGCGCAAGGCCTCTTGCAGCTTAGTCAGTTCATCCCGCACGATGCGATCTTCCATAGGAACCCAGGAACCTCTTGCCATCGATCGCAGAGCACCTTCTTGGGCAGCCGCCACTACACACTGTAGCTCACGACGGTCCGTCTCCTGGCTTTGTATTTCGTGTTGCAAGGTGGTAATTTTGTGGCGGAGGTAATTGATCTGTGTGTCACGGTTCTTTATCTCGACCCGGAACTGGAGCTGCTGATCAAGAAGCTCTCCTTTGCTAAGCTGGAGAGCGCTTTCAAGGCCTTGTATTTTTTCTGTGTACTTATTTTCCTTCTGTCCCTCTGTATTGATCGCCCCAGATACCTCCAGGTCTTCTTGTTCGACAATTTTGGAACTAGCATCGGAATCATTCGTTTTTTCATCACCAGCTTTGAACGACTCTCTCATGGGGCCCTTGTGCGCTTGGCAAGAGATGTCTGACTCCGGTGGTATCGACTCTTCGGTGCGAGGTGGTCGAGGCTGATGAGCTTTCAGTGATCGAACTTGAAAGGGTGAAGGATGATAGGCTTACTGAGGATCGAAATGCATTCGTGAAAGCATCGATCCAGTCCAAGGGACTCAGAAGTGACGCTCCATCCCGAGCGGACGCTTTTTTTCTGGGCGTATATCCAGGCCGTGAGGATCGCTTCTTACCAAGTTTAGCCAGGCATTGCCTTCCCTCATGGTTCGCGATTGTTCTCCTTACCTTGTCCATTCTTTCTGACTCGGGACCGGACATTATTCAACTAGGCTGCTAGAGCGAACGTTTGGCCTCTCGTAAGACCGAGTTCGGTGGAGCAAATAAAATTTAAGGCTCAGTGTGAAGCGACAGGCCAAGTTCGGCGACGAGTGTGAGGATAAAGCGAAGGAGATCTCAGGGAAGATAGGGGAAAAGCCCCAGGGACAGGGCCGTGGAGAAATTGAAGTGTGAGATGGATTGTGAAGTGAAAGGTGGAGTGGAGGGTGAAGTGGAGGGGAGGGGGAAGTGTGCCTCAGGCCGCGGAAGTAGAAAGCACCATCCACATTGATTGACTCCTTCTCCTTCGACTCTGCTCACCTGTCTAGCACTTTACTCTCCTTTTGGCTCTGATCGATCACCGTCAACTCTCGTATCAGTCATAATGTCCGGAAACACCAAGTCTCTCCTCGATCGCACTGGGTCTTGTCTTCCTTCTACACATAGGATCATCGTCGGTGTCGATTATGGCACCACTTACACAGGCAGGTGACGGTCAACCGACTGATTCTGGTATGAGACTTGCTTACACTCTGCCTTGTAGGTGCCAGCTATGCAAGCACGCGTGACAGTGGTCTCAGTGACGTTGTTATGATTAGTACCTGGCCCGGCCCAACCAGAGACACCGAGACCGTGTTTAAAACGCCATCCCGTATAGCCTACGCTGCAAGGAATTCACAGGTCACAGGCCCACGATGGGGTTACCAGGTGGAGCCAGGGATGACAGCATATTCGTGGACTAAACTTCTTCTGGACCAGCACACACCGCTAACAGACTTCGATGACAGGGCCTTGAATAAGGCTTCTGGTGTCGGTATAATGATGCTACCGGAGGGAAAGACTGCTATCGATGTTGTGGCAGACTATCTAGCCGAGGTCTACAGGCATATAATGAAGACGATCGGAAAGCAGATCTCGGAGGAAGCCCTACGTGTTACGCCTATTGAGTTCTGGTTTACCATTCCAGCCATTTGGTCTGACCAAGCCCAGGCTGCCACTCGTGAAGCTGCCGAACGCGCTGGTTTTAGCAACGTGGAAAGGCGGCAGGATAGAATCTACATGGTCAGTGAGCCGGAAGCCGCAGCTATCACAGCTCTTGAGAAGTACACCAGGAGCAATGTGGAAGGATCAGTCAGGGTGAGATTCTACCCTATTCTTACCTCTGGATTGGACATTGACTGTTTCCCGCAGCGCGGCGATGGAGTCTTGGTCTGTGATTGTGGTGGTGGAACGGTCGTAAGTCTGATGGTCTCTTTAATAATATGAGCTCATGCTGTAGGACATCACAACATACCTTGTGAACCAAACGGAGCCTGTGTTGAAGTTTGAAGAGCTCTGTACAGGAAATGGTAGGAGCGCGGCACTCTCCACATAATTTCCAATAAATTACTGATTGGATGGGAAATACTAGGCGGTAAATGCGGATCTACTGCCATAGATCGCGAATTCTATCAGCTGATGTCCGACCGGTTTGGAGACGCGTTCAATCTTCTCCCAATGAAACGGAAGGGACCGGGGAGCGATTTCATGAAGAAATTTGAAATTATCAAACGGGACTTTGGGCATTCCGATGAGAATACTTTCTTCGAACTCCCCCTCAATATGAAGATTGAATGTCCCAACCCCTCATTCTTCGACGACGAGGAGCGCCTTGTCATCTTATCTAGGTAAGGATTACATTAAGTCTAGGAGATCTAGCATTTTAAATATCTTTAGGGATGATCTGCAAGGATTCTTTGATCCGGTGGTTGATCGAATCCTCTGTCTTGTGCGTCAGCAGATTCAAGATGCCCAGGCGGAGGCTGGACGACAAGTCATCACTGTAAGGGCGCTCCATTATGCCCTTCCACCTTTCATCCTTGCCTGCTCTCATTTTCAAATCATTTTGCTAACCAAGGTCAGCGAATTATCTTGGTTGGTGGTTTCGGGGATTCCGAGTATCTCCGAAAGGCCTTCCGGGATGCGTTTGAGTCACAGGGCAAAATTATTATCACTGTTCCTGACAACCCGTGAGTAGGATCTCTGTTATGGATACGAGGCATCAGTTCTGATGGTAAGCTGTTTATAGACAGGCGGCTATTGTTCAGGGTGCCACGCTGCGTGGCCTTGAAGGTATTCGATCTAGCACGAGGAGATGTCGTCGCCATTATGGTTTTGTCTGGAACATCCCTTTCCGACCCGGAATCGATAAAGAATCCGATTCTAGAATAGACAGCTTCACTAGAGAGAAGATGGTTAGAGGTATCATGAAATGGATGATTGCAAAGGTGTGTCTCGGAATATCCAAGTTCCTGTCGAGGGGTACTAATGATGGGTTCAAAGGGAGAGAAATACTCAGAAGGGCATACCTGCGGGGTGGACCTGCGCATCCTCCCCAAAGATGGTCAGACAGATATTGTACTCTACTCCTGCGACCTACAACATGCTCCCGAGCGATTTGATGAGCCAGGTTTGTTCCCTGACCCTCATGAGCCGCATTTCATTCACCGGTATTGCAGGCATTCAATCTGTTGGGACGATACAGATAACGTTGTCCAACGCAGATTTGAATCTTTTTCAATCAATCTGGAACGGGCCAAGCGTTACGCACAATGTCTACTGCATGCTTCGAGTGATCTTCGGCTCTGATGAAGGGGTGCTCAAATTCGAGATCACTTGCCGTGACAAGGTTGTTGGCCAGGCGATTATCGACTTCCACAACCATAACCAAGTGCAGTGATGGTAACCGTGGAGTCTGGTTGTGTTGCATGTTATTGAACCCCATGATGTTTTATGCAAATGTTTCCGCATAATGTTACTAGCACAGTTGATGGGATCATTATGGTAGCAGAGGTGGGCAGAGACTAATAAGCATTGACCCACTGCGGGTGTCCCTACTAGGTGGATCTTGGCATATTTTTGAGGATGAAAAAATACTACCCCGTACGCTGGGACACTTCTGCTCGGTTACACAGACCTGCTTAGGTGTGCTATGTGTTGCTTATCTTAGATAACACCAACACGTGGCACCGTACTCCATTTCGTTCCACCCAGACTGTCGGATACCCGACAAAGGGAGCTAAGAACTAGCTACACCTAACTATAGCGAACGGACCAATCCCTCCCATCGAAAACACACTGACCCACGCAAGCTTACCACATCAACACGAGCACTCTGACCCTTTTCCAGCCATCTCCACCACACCACACCACACCACATCATCATATAAGACCAGCCAGCACCCTCATCCCCTTTCCCCATCCCCATCTACAAACTTACACCAAACCACCCGCCACCCACCACCCACCAGACCACACCATGCCCGAAATCATCCACGGCTCCACCACCCCCTACATCCCCCTCTCGCTCACCCACCGCGGCCCGGGCCTCAGTTTCAAACACCTCTTCCTGGGCACCGAACAGACCCCCGAAAACTATCTCTTCAGTCTCGCCCACCAATCCATATTCTACTCTCCCCGCCACAAACACAACTTCGACCAATTCCGATTTGCCTACAGAAACTCCGTCTCCATATCCCCGGACATCATGCTTCAAGAAGGCGAATTGTGTTATCATCCTGAGGGAGTGGAGTACGGGCCTCAGGACGATCCGGAGGGGGGGAGAGAAGTTCTGGTGTTGCAGTTTGGGGGGGCCAGTGGGCAGGGATATTTGTCTTTTGGGGAGGTGGCGAAGGTGCAGACAATTTTGAAGGGGAGGGGAAGGTTTGTGGGGGGGAAGTTTTTTGAGGGGTTGGAAGGGGAAGACGAGAAGGAGGGGGCGAAAGGGAAGGATGGGTATCAGGCGCTTTGGGAGGAGATGATGGGGAGGGAGTTGGTATATCCGGCTCCGGGGTATGGGGGGCCTGTGGTGGTTAAGCCGGATGGGTTTAGCTGGGTGAAGGCTGGGGAGGGGGAAGGGGAGGGAGCGTGGCGGAAGTGTTTGGGGGTGTTTTCGGAGAGGGAAACCAGAGTGGAGATGGTGAAGTTGGATGAAGGGGGGAGACTGATGGTGGGGAAGAGGGATGCGATTCAGTTGTATTTTGTGTTGAAGGGGGAGGGGAGGGTTGATGGAGAGGAGGTCTGGCAGGAGTCCGCGGTGAGGTTGCAGCCGGGCGATGGAGCGGAGTTTGCGTCGGAGAAGGGGATGGAGTTTTTGAGGTTTGTGTTGCCCATGTTGGGGTGATGGTTTGGGGTGGATGCTGTCCGTTATAGTATACATATATTGGTTGGCAGGAGTGGTTCTCACCTGGTTATATTGTTTGGTTCATCTTCAAGTTGGATCTCAGATTGCCAATAATCCCATAGCAGATAGAGTCATAAGTATTTGTAAATTGTGGGTAGCTAACATACTAATAGAGCTCTCATCTTATAACATCTGCAATTATACACCCGCCTCTGCTCGCATCTGCACGCTGTTGATGAACTCACAGCGATCAAACAGCTTCTCCCACAATACCGCTTGGTTTGTCACCGTGGCATCGCTCGTATCCTTCCGGACCGTGACTGGTCCCGGCGCCGGGCCGCCAAACACCTGAATTGACAGCCGGCCGGGAGACTCCTTCAACAATTCCTCCCGACTACCTCCCAAGAATGCGGCCGGCCACCCCTCACCAGGACCCCCATCATGCGCAAATCCAATCACCCTTCGACTCACCAACTGCGACAACTTCATCTGCTCAGGCGAGTTATCTGCCCCACCTCCTACATTGCCGTGGTTCATCACGTACGGAATATCGCTCAGATGCGCGACGCGCCACATTGGGACTCCCATCATCTCAAACACCGGTGCATATCTGGTCGCATTATGTTCATACAGCCATACCCTGGATGCTTCAACTCCTCCCTTTTGAACATATTGCCATGTGAAGTCCAAGACGGGACAGGTAAACCAGATGTCGCGATTCATCTGCGCCGCACGGTAGTACTGCGGTGAAATCGGCCCGTCACCGGCCATGTGCTCGAAATCTGTCACGGGATACAGGTCCAAGAGCTTTTCTTTCGTCGAAGCGGACAGCTTGGATAGCCATAATCCAAAACTACCCAGCACCTCTTCATCAGTGGTTGTGGGTGGCGGAGCGTACCAGGCTCCATCATTGGTTACCCAAGAGGCAATGATGGGGACATCTTTGACAAATTTACCGGCGCGGAGAAGATCAGACGGTCGGCCAAGCAGAATATCGCCGTCAATGGTGGGGTAGAAGAAGCCTTCACCGAACGGGGGACGGGCTGCGCGGGATGCTGTCACGGAGATGTTGGTGAGTGTCTCAAAAGGGACCTGTCGGAGACAGTCGAGGGTCTCCAGGGATTGTGCGTCTTTGGTAACGCATCCCACTTCTTTCGCTACGCTGGCGGTGTTGGCCGCTACTAGCGCAGGGTCGCTGTTGAAGTTGAGCCCGGGGGCGCCGGACATCATGCTGAAAGGGTTAGTATGAGTATGTAAGACAAGATGAGCTGACTCACATAGCTTGTTGGAAGGGAACCCCTTTGGTTCCGCTGAAAGATGTCAAATGCAGGCCGATGTCGCTGGCTCCAACACTCTGGCCAATCGCGGTCACTGTGGTGCATCAGCTTCTGTCCGCTTGAGAACCTTATAGAGTGTGTTACCTCTATCTGGATCACCTCCGAAAACTTCGATATTGTCGCGCACCCCTGATCACCCATTAGCGTCTTCGAGGATTGCTGCAGGTCACATACATTCCAAAGCAGCCCGCTGGTCACGCAGACCGGCATTCGTCTGCTTATTCTCGATCATGGCCTCACTGGTCGCGAATCCAAATACTTCTGACTATCAGCAAGCGCTACACTTCCAAATGGCGGATATTGATGGTACCTACATCCCAATCGATAGTTGATCGCAACATAAATCAGGGGCTTTCCGGCGGCAACAGCCTCCTTCACTAGCCCCTCCGGGTTGTAGAGAATCTCCGATGCGGAACCCAGCGCATGGCCACCTATACAATGAGTCAGAATCTGCTATAGACGCAGAACAGGCACATACCTCCATGAAGCCATACCACAACCGGCAGCCTTTTGTCCTTCAACCCGGTCGGCCGAGCAATTCGCAAGCTGAGACAGTTCTCACTGATGTTGGACACCCTACTAGTGAAGGGCAAGATATCCCCCGTTCCCTGGGGACACCATGCCCCTGGACGAGTGGCATCGATTACGGTTCCTGTTGGTGGACGAACGCGGACGGGAGGCGCGAAGCGGCGGGAGCCAGTTGGCTCCTCCGCGTAGAAGATGTTCTGGAAGTGTTCAACCTCATTGGCCAAGCTACCGATATATTTGATATCGCGACCGGTGTCGTGAACTGTGGGCAGAGGATTGAATCCCTTGGGTACAGTGACTCCGAAATGGGCAACCTTTTCCAAAAAGATGTCGGTGAAGGGGACAAGATACGTTGCGAGAAAGGCTACGGCCACAGTGATTACGCCTATCACGAGGCCATTTTTAGGAGAGGCCATGGTTGGCTCGGAGAGGGATGGACACTTTCAGCTGGGGCCGCCGATTGGAATCTGACTGAGCCGGAGGATCGATTGATAAAGCTTGAGAGACGGTACAACGCAGAAGAAATAGGGGCCGGTGATCCTGACTGCTGACAACCTGACAGCCTGGCAGCCTGAGATGCCCGGCCATCCTTGGTCACTCTGCTGAGCCCCCCCTCTGATTGGTGGAGCCCTCCCGAAGCCAGCCGGGCACTGCCGCCCCATCCGAGTCACGGCTTCAGCATCGACTCCCGTCTCCCCCCACCCTGCCGATCACGCCAAATCATCCTAATGGAATACGAGTCAATCCACTCCCTTCTCCCACTTTCCTATTGAAGCTACTCAAATGTATTGCTTATCTTTGTGCGAACAACAATCCCGCCCCGCGTCTGCAACGGTCCTTCCCCGTCGATCTCATCCATCGGCTCGCGACTGGCTATCGTCGTCCGATAGGTTCCCATCTCATACGAGGACGACTTGTCCCCAAAGTACGGGTTGTCCGACCGATCAGTCAGATATTCCTTTGATCCCTTTCCCCGCCGATGAGCCAGGTGGCTGCTTGTCTTGCTCCCCAGACGAGAGACCACGCAGTCCCGAAATTTGCCCACCACAGGAGCACACACGGGCATGCAGCACACAATCATCCCCACGTTGACTTCGATCTCCGACCACAGAATGAACAGTGTAAAGTCGGCAATGAAATCCGGATTGTCCTCCTTGTCGTATGAGGTCACGAGGTAGATGTACATCCGCGCGATTCCAGCCCCGATCGTGCTGCATCCGGATTAGTCTTCGCCCGACATTGACCAAAGGATGGGATGTACGCACAACAGACCCATCATGAACAAACCTGTCAGTCCAACCTTTTTAGCTGTAGGGAGATGCAGCTGCCAAATGATCGGCACCGGCATGGCGATAATGACCACATCCGTAACGATGTCCGTCGCCGTGAAGACGGTGAGCATGTTCAGGGTGTTGGTGCACTGGGTGAGGAAGAACGAAATCGGTGCCCAGTTCCATGCCCATTGTGTGTAACATTGAAAAATGGTAGCAAAGAAGAAGGCGATCATCCACGCTGTCACAACCCCAATCATGATCCAGCAGCAGACTTGAAACGAGCGAATGGGACTGATCATGCGCTTCCACAAGAACAGGATGGAGAGCTTGATCAGCCCAAAGGCGATCTTCTCCGTCGTCTGGAAACCATACTTGTACTTCTGAGCCAAGTGTTCGAGAGGACTGGTGACAGGCCAGTCGTCTACGACCTGGGAATGACCCGTAATCGCTCCTTGAACAGTGCCTGCCAAGAAGATGCCGTTGAGCCCAAGAACAAAAATCTATGCTTGTTGGCATCAGTCTGTCCACAATGCGTAGCCAGGCTGGGGATACTCACGACAGCTACTATAGCGAGCCAATCGTCGGTGCCATAGCGCATCCTTCGGAGTCTTCTCGCATATATCCTCGATGTGATGACCAGTAACTGGATCAGACAGAACAGAGAAGCCATGACAATCAAGCCGGTCCGGTTGTCCACCAGAGCCAATTTGCGGTGGTAAGCCATGATGGCGTACCGGTATGCGGGGCCGGCTACAAGCCACGCACAAATTTCACAGTCCACGGCGTTGCGTACAGGTTAGGATGTCAGAACATGTCAGGACCTGTGCTGCGAGCTGCTTCGTGTAGGAGATATACCAAGAAAGAGTTCGACAGCGTTCAGGAGCAACAGAGAACCGCAGCACCCGTCTGGCCCCCGTTGCTTCATTGGGGGCGAGCTGGGCCTGCGCACGTGGACGCGTTACAGCTGTCTCTAACTTCATTAGGTCGGTTTGTCAGGCCGTGTGAGAACAGGGATTTGCTGCCACGGCTGGCGACAGGAATCTACCCCTGCCTTGCCTGATGACATATTGCATAGGCTAGTTTCATGGGGCGTCAGGCTTCATCCCCGTGTTTTCATCAAACAGAGCATGCATCAGCGGCAGTGTGCAGTCTTTGTCAGCACTACTGCAGAGGCTGAGACTTAACTTAGGTAGCAGGTGAGGATATTCGCCTCAAGATTATCCTCTAGAGGGGTTAGTTCGACGTCCCCAAATTTCAGCATATTGGAGCAGTCGAATTGTTTTTACTTTCTTTATTTTTGCACAAAAGGGATCCCATATCTTACATCCAGCCTCTTCGCCATAGCAGTGCGGACAGATTGCAGCTGATGGGCGTCGGTATCGTCTGGTCGCTCGTATTAATAACGGTCGAACAGAACTTAAATCTCACCTGCATAATCCGGCTTAACACGGGAATTCCCATCTGGTAGCCCGGCCCAACTCCGTTTTCTACCACGAATCAGGGTAAAGTGGAGCAGCCGGCAGGGATGATCTTTCGTTCTGCACGGAGTTGTTTGATATGATCGCGCTATTTGGGTAGTCTCCACTTTCTCGAGAGTGATGGCAATCATGGCTGATGGCGCCCCTCCGACGTCCCGCTTTTCGAATGTAACCCCAACAAGGCTTATCCCGTCAAGCTCAATCCTTCGCTAGAAGCACGTACGTTTTATCAGACTTTCCGACCTCACATGTTTGCCAACAAATTCATACCCGCTCGATAGTATGGGTGCGTCCTCGGAGAACGATGAGAGCGCCGGGCTTCTTGAGGCTGCCGACTATGCCGACCATGTTCATGGGAAGGCGCCAGAGAAAGCAGCCACCTCCAAATATCGGCCCTCTTTATTCGGAATCCTGTTCATTGCTTTGATTGCTAGTAACATCCTAACGCTGGTGATGCTGCTCCCGAGTCGGCTGTCCACCTCCACCGCTGAACCGCCCTCCAAATATGCAGGTCTTCAGCGAACCCGCGAAGAGCCCTACGTGATGGTAACAAAGTATGCCTCCGAAAATGATACACTCCGCAATCAATTATGGTACGATATCAACATTGACGATGGAATGGTGGCTCTTTCCGATGACTGGGCAGCGCAACACGATCTTCGCACCGCGCAGCGATTCCCCTGGGACCAAAGCAAGGGCATATATCTCCTTCAAGGCTTCCACAACCTGCATTGTATGAAGATTATCTACATTTCCATGAACGAGTATCGGACTGGCCAGCCTCAAACGCGATCGTGGCACCACATCTCGCATTGCATGGATGCGCTTCGGCGACAGATTCTGTGCGATGCAGACGATACCCCCCGAGCCACCGAGAGACGTGCAGAGGTGGTAACTGGAGTTGGTCAGCATCGAATGTGTCGGAACTGGGATGAACTCGTGGATTTTGCCAAACAACACACCGCGTGCTATAAGCGCCTGGAGCCGCCAGATGAGAGTCCAACAGTGGATAAGTTCAAGCACTGTCCCCCAGGGAGCGGATATGTGGTGACGGACAACTATGTTCCTACTGATGAATTCATGGTGGGGTTGCCGGAAGAGTCTATCGAGTTGGACTGAGAGCCTTGCAGTTTACTTTCATCTTCGATTTGGTAGATTTAGCATAGCTAGCTGTGACGATACGGATGTTCTCTCAATCATCTAATGCCTTAGGCAGTGCTTTGGTCTAATCCAGTTAATGAATACGTGGACAGCTATAACAGGCCAGATCGCAGCCATACGCAGGAGACATGAGGACTTGACTTTCATTGATCCCTACTATTCATCAAAGCATTAAAGAGGGCCCCGCCGATAACCTGACACACGTTCTACCCTCGCCAACCTTCTTCTGGCGGCAAGCTTAGAAACCATCCGCAATGTCGACGTTGGCGGCGCTATTTTCTTCACGACGGATTTTGAAGCCGTCAGCGAGATCGACCTTGACAGTATCCTCCTCACGGCGGACCTTTTTGAAACCATCGGCAACATCGACGTTGGCTGCAGAATTCTCCTCGCGACGGATCTTAAAACCATCCGCAATGTCAACCGTTGCTGCCCCATCCTCTTCACGGCGGATCTTGAAACCATCCGCAATGTCGACATTGGTAGCAGAATCCTCCGCGCGACGGATCTTGAATCCATCCGCAATATCGACGTTGGCTGCACCGTCCTCCTCGCGACGGACCTTCTTGAAACCGTCAGCAAGGTCGATCTTGGCAGGCTCTTCAGTCCCGCGTCTAATCTTAAACCCGTCGGCGATGTTAACTGTATCAACCGATTCGGTGTCTTTCAAAATTAGCCTGTCTTCTCCCCAGCACAAAAGACACACTCACTGTCAGTTGCGGGAGCAGCCATGGCCGCAACCCCGAGGAAGGTAGCAAACAAGAACGAGGCACGCATTGTGGCAATTTGGTGGGCTGGTACGTAGGCTGACTGTCCACTTGGACGCCCCAAGCTGTTCTAGTAAGGGGTTTTAAGCATGAAAGCAGACCAACCCTTCCCCTCACGGCATTCAGCCGCATTGACATCCCCTCACCGCGGATAATCCATCCGATTCCTACGTTAGACGGGTGATAGCCTGTGCAGGTGGCTGCGACCATGTGGGGCCATTGTCATTCGGAGGGCGAGTCTGGCATGATCATCTCAACACGAGGTGGAATTCACGCACCACGGGGGATGTCCGAAGCCATGTCGGGAGCCATGTCGCATACGTACTCTGGCCCGCAATGTCACCCACCATCAGCATGTGGCGAGCTGTGACGAGTATGAGGTGTGATTGCGCTAATGCAGTTCTGTGGCATATCCTGGCCAGGGGCTACCATGCATACTGGGGACATCGTATAGATTTAGAGTTCAGCCAGCCACGGCCAATCAGAAGTGTGATAGTCTCGGCGGCCGAGCGACTAGTTGGCATGAAGATGGCACGTCAGCCGCACTCGTCCGAACTAGCGTCTGGCCGTGATTCCCACGAGGGAAAGGATGGGCCGTGGATTAACTTCCAGCCCAGGTTCCCCTCTTTCCTGCATCGGCCTTGATGCATGGTGCCGGCTTAGCCCCATGAGACACTGCCTTCATCCGTCCCAGGCGGACAGCCTTTTGATCCCGACATCCGGGAAATTCTCGGGTCAGTCCGTCCGTCACTTCTCATCGGTCCATGAGACTGGAGGCCAGGCTACTCCTAAAGCGAGTGTCTGCAAACCACCCTCTATCCATCATGAACATCACCTCCTAGGCAACCATGCTTCTCCCCACGAAAAGTGAAGACCATGGAAAATATGAACCCCTGGCACCGTTACCAGACACAGAACACGATGGCCACACTGCCAGCCCTACACGCCCAACCAGGCTCTGGTTTATTCTCAATGTGACTCTAGCCCTATTTGCATCCTTCATAGCCGGCGCATCCACCACCTACTTTACCATCAGGCATCGAAATCAGCAACCCGCCTTGGACAATATCGCCCCTCGAATCCCCATTCCCTCCATCGCACGCGAGTTCGTCCCTTGGTCCAATTTCTCCAACGAACCTCCTGAATCTGGAGACATCCCTGAACCCATCTGGGACTCGTTAATCCCCAGTCCGTCTCCCACCTCCCCTAACCCTCTCTTCCATCTAACAAATTCCCTAGATGGTCTTGGCTACTTTGAAGACGCCTCCCTAGCCACCCAACCCTCCATCCCAACAGTCTTCCATCAACTCCACTGCCTCTACATCCTCCGTCGCGCCTACTACAGTCGCTCCGACGAGAACGACCTGCAAGACTTCGACTTTGGAAAGAACCGCTCTATCCATGTCCCGCATTGCTTCGACTATCTCCGTCAGGGTATTACGTGCTCGGCGGATACAACGGTTGAGCCGGCAGTAGACGAGGAGAATGGGTTCTTGGGTAGTGGGTTCCCTCGACAATGTGTGGATTTCGACGCGTTGAAGGAGTATGTTGAGGATAGGCGGATCTTTAACGCGACGGGGTTTTTGGCGGTGGGGTATCATCATCATTAGCCAAGTGGTATATCAATTCATGATGCTGGAGTGAGAAGTGGTACTGACTGAGCGCCTTAATAATTACCTAGATGAACATACCATTTCTTCTGTTGCTTTGCTTATCTTCTCGGCTCTTGTGGGTCGCTGTTTACCATGTTGCAGTGTACTTCTCCGACATGGCCAACTCGTATTCATCTCGACAGCATTCGCAATGTGTTTACATACTGCTGCATGGTGTCAAAAATTGCGCTTGTTCATCTATTACAACGATGTATATGCCTTATATTCGTCTTGTATGTTACCCAGGCTCGGTAATCGATTGAGTACTCACGCGCTGAAGTTAGGATATAATAACTTTGTATGCAGCCTCGCGTTCCAGCATTACTGACGGTACTGTGTTGCTGAGCCATCGGCTAAGGTGCGCAGGCTCCTTGTGCTCCGACACACTACAGAATCAGGTATGCTGCTCAAGGCTCACCATCGGCCTTTTTAGACCCACTTCACCGAAATTGTTGGACCTATATGAAGTGGTTCAATGGCTATAAGTTTGGGGGGGGTTATGCCTTCATACGGAGTAATTTGACCTGGACTGAAGATACATGCACATTTCGATCAGCACCATCAGCCATAATGGCATGCGCCACACCCACGCCACAGCCACACCCGTCTCCGCGACCGGGCCTGGATCGGCCCACGGCCCTGCCACGGGCCTGCATTCGCCCTGACACGTTCCTGACACACACATCGCATGCCATATGGCTGGCAGTGGCAGCATCCTCAGATCACGCTCATCTTCGTGATAAGTCGCAATCGGCAGAATTAAATCTCATTGAAGACAAAATGACTAACCGCGACCCCAATCCCGCTACGGGGCCCCTCATTGGCGACGGGGCTAGTTCAAATCTCGTCATCGCCAGTCTCTCTTGCGACAACTGAATTTTGACTCATTATCAGCGGCGTTTTCCGCCGCCAGGCTTCTTTTACCCGCTTCCATGCATCACGATATTTCTATGACCTAATATAGTTCCATTGAGCAGGTTATTCTGGCGGGAAGAATTTTCGCACGGCAAAATGATTAGCGCATGCATATAACATGAGTGTCGTCCTCATCTGGAGGACAGCATTCATCCCGCGCCTGGAGAAACTCGGTGTCAACGAGTACCAATCTCAGCAACATGGCCAACTCGGAGATCGAGAGCGGTGCATACCCGCCTTTTAAACGCGTCTGGTACCGCACTTCCCTCTTCAATGCCTGCGTGATCGGGGCAGTCGGCTTCCTGGCCCCTGGCCTCTGGAACGCCATGAACTCCCTTGGCGCCGGTGGCGAAGAGAAACCCTTTCTCGTCAACGCGGCCAACGCCCTCGTCTTTGGTCTGATGGGCTTCTTCTGCATCTTTGGCGCGCCCATCGCCAACCGCATCGGTCTGAAATGGACCCTTCTCCTCGGCGCGGCCGGCTATCCTGTCTACGCCGCCGGTTTGTACACCAACGACCGCTTCGGCAACGTCTGGCTAGTCCTCGTCGGCGCTGTGGCATGCGGCATCTCGGCCGGCCTGTTCTGGGCCAGCGAAGGCGCCATCGCAATCGGATACCCCGAACCCTCGAAACGCGCCCGCTACCTCAACATCTGGGTCTGGTGGCGCACCCTCGGTCCCATCATCGGCAACTCGATCGTCCTGGCGCTGAACATCAAAAACAAAGGGGCCGGCAGCGTGGGATACAGCACCTACATTGTCTTCATTGTCCTGCAATGTCTGGCCGTCCCGGTCGCCCTCCTTCTCACTCCCCCGGACAAAGTGCAACGCGCCGACGGCTCCCGGGTCATCATCCGCGTCGAACCCACCTGGACCGCCGAATTCCAAGCTCTCTGGAAAACCTGCAAAAACCGCACCGTCATCCTGCTGCTCCCGGTCTTCTGGGCCGTCTATTTCAATGAATACTCGGGCAACTTTGAAACCTACTACTTCGGAGTTCGGGCTCGGTCTCTCATCGCCTTCCTGTCTGACTGGGTTACTATTTTGGCCTCTCAAATCATTTCGCACTGGCTGGACTATAAACGCATCCCTGCCAAGACCCGTCTCACCTACGGCTGGTACTATGTCATCCTCGTGCA
Source organism: Aspergillus carbonarius ITEM 5010 (assembly GCA_001990825.1). Lineage (NCBI taxonomy): Eukaryota > Fungi > Ascomycota > Eurotiomycetes > Eurotiales > Aspergillaceae > Aspergillus > Aspergillus carbonarius. The sequence continues at coordinate 97,912 of KV907516.1, forward strand.
TGTCGTCGCATGGATCCTCGCCTGGGTCGTTCAAGAACAATATACCTCGTCTCCGGATCCGCCGATGATGGATTATACGACTCCCGGGTTCGTGAAAGGTGCATTCGTTCTGTTTATGTGGAGTTTCGCGCAACAGACGGCCCAGAACTGGCTGTATTATTTGGTGGGATCGATGACGGAGAATATTGCCGAGTTGACTCGGTTGACGGGGATATTGCGTGGCCAGGAGAGTTTCGGTGAGGCGGTGTCGTATGGGTTGAATACGAAGGAGTGGTTTGGGGGGAGGGTGCCTATGGCAGTGAATACGATTTTACTGGGGTTGTGTGTGGTGCCGACGTGGATTGTCGTCAGGAATCATGAGATGGATGCGGGTATTGAGCGTGAGGATGTTGTGGATGAAAAGGGTCCTAGTTTGGATGTGAAAGAGGGAGGCAGTGTTAGAATATCTAGCTAGTTATATACGACTAATGATGTTAATCGGAAGATAATGTACCTTGATTGACAAGGAGTACATCATTGATTGACAAGAAAGGGTGAATCATTAAAAAGGGCATCTCGATGCCAGACTTAGTGATGATAATACACTTTATCCGACAAGAAAGGAGTAAATTATTGAAAAGGGCATCTTCGATGCCAGACTCAAGACTGGGAATATTTTATACAATTGACTTAATAAGAAAGAAGTAAAATAACAAAAGGGCATCTTCGCTGCCCAGCACCCACTAAATACCCTATGAAGCTAATCCCAACACCCACAAAACCTCATCCCTAATCAACTCCGGCGCCACATAATGTACACAATGCGTCATAGCCTTGCCCTCGGCCCTCACAAACCGACTCCTGGTCGACAACCGCAGATGCGCCCTCTGCCCCTCCTCATCCACCCGCTCCATACTCTCCAACCTCTTCTCCAACCCGACTCTCGCCTCCCAACTCCCCACCCCATTCCTCACCCCAAACTCCAACACCTTTCTAAAATCCTCCGACCGATTCCCAAACACCACACTCAACCGTCCCTCTCCCAGCGCCGATTCCCCGACCAACATATCCCAATTAAGTTGCTGCATACTCTCCCTCACCAACCCCTCCTCAACCCAAAACATCTTCTCATTCCGCTCCTCATCCCTCTTTATATCTTCATACTCTTCCTCCGAATATCTATGATTCTCATCTAACCCAATCACCTCGCCTAATCGCCTCCCGCCTAATAATTCCCACCAACGATCAGATAAAGGCGATGGATCGCGCCCCGAATCAATAATTACCATTCCCACTACCGCTTCCTTTCCGTGAAGGCGGAGGAATTCACGGATGAGAACCCCCCCGTAGGATTGTCCGACTAGGATATAAGGCGGGTGTATTTCCGCCACGTCCAGTAGTTGGGATAGTTCAAGGACGCGGTTCCGGGCTGTCGGTGGTAAAGGGGACGGTTCGCTTTGGCCGTACCCGGCTCGATCGTAGGAGTAGACGCGGGCGAAGTGGGAGAGGAGGCGTTGGAGGACGGTCCATTCGCTGGAGGAGCTGCCGAGGCCGGATTCGAGGATTATGGCGGGGGGGAGGGGGGGAGTGGTAGGGTTGGTGGTGGGGATGCGGGGTGGGCCTGAGGCGGAGAGGTACATTCGGTGGTTGTTTATTAGGATGTGGCCTGTGTGGGTGTCTGTTTGCCAGGGGGAGGGGGAGGACATGATGGGATGGAGGGGGGGGTGAGTTGGTTTGGTTTGGGAGGGGTAAGGGTTGGTTGTGGGAGCTGTAGGCTTAAGTATTATGTGGGAGTGAGAGGGGAACTGTACGGGGTTAGATAACGGTGGTGAATCTGATTGGTGTGGAGAGAAGGATTCATGATATCTACTCAGCCTTCAAGCCACAAGTGTGTTGTGTTAGAGGTTGGTGCTTATGTCTGGCCGACGGGGTACCGAGGGTGTCTTCTGGTGTGGGCTGTTTTCTGATATAGCGTGTTTCAGGTAGTTCATGTCGATTCCTTTCGAGCTCAGTCAAGCTCTGCTTATAGCTTGGATCTTAAAGGCCTTGGCAATGAGGTTTGAAGCAGTGAGAATATGCAATACAGTATTCTGATATCCATCTTTGCCTCACTGACTATACAACTAGCAGACTACCCACTCAAGATTACTCACATCTCGTTCAAACTGGCAGAGGCTACAGCATCATCTAGTGACTGCATCAAGGATCATTGTCAATCAAATTAAACTAACCTATCCTTAGTAATAGCTGCATACATCCCCCCAGAGCCCCAGATACACACATTCACTGAGTCAACCAGTGCTATCGCTAATGCCCGTTATATAACACTCTCTGTATCGTCAAATGTTGATGCGGATAAATCCTAACCCTCGGATCATTCACCAAAGCCGTAGTAACCGCTCTGTTATTTCTTTCGATCGCCACCGCCAACGGCGTATCAGCATTATAACGACCCGAGTTCGGATCAATATCCGAACACCCGAGAAAGATATAAACAATCGACACCCACCCTTCTTGAGCAGCGATGTACAGCGGCGACCTCTCCTGAGTTTCATTGCAAATATACCAATGCCATCGATAGGGAAGTAGATCACTGACGACTCGCGACATCCCCGCCGCCGCCGCCGCACTAAGCGGACATGCGAACGGTCCACGAAGATTCGCATCCACAGCATTATAATACTGTTGGGTGTCCAAGAAAAGCTTCACCACTCTGGTAGACCCTCGATTGGCTGCTAACTTGAACGCGTCGCCAAAAGCCCCCTCCGCAGTCATGACGTCAACCCCGCGATGGATGAGCATCCACATGAGTGCGACATCGTCGTTGTAGGCTGCCGCGTATACCAAATTCCCCAAGATCGGGTGGCAGACATGGGCGGAATGGCCCGTATGGAGCCAGACTCGGACAGTGTCGGTTAGCTGGAGCCAGGCGGTCATCACGATGTGGAAATGCTCGTTGTTTATGTTGGACCAATTCAACGGCCGTCTGGGGGATGCTTGGGCCCAGTCCCGCCCGCTGTAGATGATTGCGGCCACGACGGCAGTGTCGAGACAGATGTCTGGGGAGAAGGGCCTGTCAATCTTGATGGGATTGGTGTAGACGTAGACGAAATCAAATGTTTCTCGGATGAGTTCTTCGAACACCGGGTCGCGGGCTAGAGTGTGACGCAAGAGTCGATCAACGACTCCGGGTTCCAGGGGCCTGGTGTTGATGTTCCGTTGTCCATAGAGATGGTCAAGGATGGCGTGGTCGAGGGCTTCTAGTCAGGTTAGAGGGTGAGGGGAGTAGAAGAAGCTGTGCGTACTGCAGACGAGTCTGTATTTGAGAACATGTTCCAGGGGCAAGGTATCGAGTAAGTATTTGAATGTGGGGGGATTGAGCAGAAAGCGAGGGGCCATTTTCGCTACAAGATTCTATGAATATGCGTGCTTAAAGGAATGTGTCACAGCAATGATATAGCAAAGTAGAATGTAAGACACGGATCATGGCGAAGATCGGTGGGGAAGTGTAGCTGGAATGGCCGTGGCCGGCAGGCGCCACTGCGCGGAACCGGCAACCAACTTTGCTTCCATGGAATCAATCTGTGTTCTACTCATGGAGGGTGTCTTTCTGTTGATTTAATTTTGGTTCTGGCCTGGGAGGGCATAGGGCTGTGCGACATGCAACTGAATGGTAAACCCATTGCTTATCAAACTGACATCCCTCAAATATATATTTAGTACCGACTATAAAGTTCGGTATTGCCACTTTACACACCTGACATCAAAACTACGCACAGAAAATATGATGTACTAGTAGTATGACTCGTAATATTAGAACCAAATATTACCCAACATTATACCATAACTAACTGTCTAGCACAATAGTGACACAATACTCCATAGGTTAAACCTCCAGCAGCAGCAGCCAGTGGATGTGGGTCCGGAATAATTTTAATCTCTCCAATAAATCCACACCGGGGTTGGATCTTGCGGTCACCGCCTACATAACTAAATAATTCCACGTTTAATACAATACCCACCGCCTTATGTTCCATTTTAGATAGCATCCAGTAGGCATGTCCACCACCAGTAGCTTTAGGTTTCTGTAGCAAAAGTACGCAGAAAATATTCATCAATTGGCCTGCTGGCCCAATGGTAAGGCGCTTGACTACGGATCAAGAGATTGCAGGTTCGAGTCCTGCGTAGGTCATTTTTTTTTGTTTTTTTGCCTGGTTATATGCGGGTGAATGGGTTGTGGAATCCTGCTGAGACATATCGTCATTTTGTTTTTGATGTGGGGTGGATGTTATTTTCTCGAGTACGGCACTAATTTAAATTTACTCTACATCGGAAGCCTACTGTTAACATCCTCGATAGTGCAATGGTAAGTAAGTATATTGCATATCTCCTTATAGATAAGAATCATCCTGGCCCCCAAATAAATAAGTATCAAAATCAAAGCCCATATCCTGAAAGATATCATCGAAGAAGGATCCAGCATTTCCCTCCTGCAGCGGGATATCAGCATTCAAAATCCGTCTGGATAGCGTTTCAAAGGTCCAGATGCATTGTTGAACATAGGTGCTCAGATGTTCATGTGCTCGGAGAGCAGACATGACTTGATCCCAGGATCGGGATACTGCGGTTGTAAATAGCTCCGATCCAAACATAGCTGCAAGGAAGACGGTCCCTGCGATGTGGAGACCGTAGATTCGGTACCACCATGGTAAAAGGCCTATTGGTTCGTGTGGGTAATGGGATTCGAGGACAAGTGCGGTGATAGATCGTGCAGCTTCGATGCAAATTGTGGCGTTTTCTTGCAGGAGGCGATCGCTTAGGCTGGGTGGGGAGGTCACTGGGTTGGGGTGAGATTTTAGCGTGTAGTAGCGTGCAAGCATGGGTCGGTGGAGATAGATTCGGGTGTGAAGGAGACTGAACAGTTAGCAGGGTATTGACAGGATGAGTTGGTATTTTTCTCCCATCATCTTTTTTTGCCCATTGTCGTGAATATTTGGAGGTAGCAGGAGTTCATACCGAAGGTGAAGCACATATCCCTCTACTCGAGATATCCTGTCTGCAAGCTTTGGCAAATTTCGCAGCTGCATCTCCATGGGAAGACTTTCCTCCCATTTATTGAGACAGGTGTCCAACTGCACCGCCACCGTGTGGTACTCATCTTGTTGGTACAGACGTGGAAGTCCTAACCTAGCAGCGAGACTATTTTGACTCTGTGTCTGTGCCAACTGAATGTGACTGCCGATTTCATGCAGCTCCAACGCTCGTCTTAGACGCTCGGAATGCGGACTGCCGGGTTGGTGGCAACCGCCAAACGTCCTCGAATCGGACTTGTTCGGCACGGGGATTATAGGCGGTGCGGATGTCCTACCGAGTGACCAGGAAACACATCTGTCTGGTCAGCGATATTTCAGTAAACATCGTCCCTACAACCTACCGGTCCAAGCCAATGCAGCTAGCCCAAACTCGCTCCTTTAAGTCCCTATCATCGGGCGAATCCTTGGCGGAACACATGTTCTGGGCGATTCGCATCGCCAACCCCGCTGTCATCCACGTCTTTTGCTGGTTGTTCGTGCAGTGGAGATACCGATTCATAAGCATCAAACACTGTACCAGTTCGATTGATCCATGCTTCCAAAGGATTGATTCTGGGCGGAGAAGTGCCCACGCGCATTGAAAGTGGCCATTTCCCTCTTCATCCCTCTGCTGCTGAGGAGTGGATTCTTGTCGTTGTACTGCCAGTGCGAAGACAATATTCAATATACTGAGCCAGATATTATGAGTCGCATGCTGGGATGAGTGACTGGAGTAAACCTTCTGATAGTTGTGAACGAAGCGTTCCCGATCCAAAACGGGCTCCACGGGATCAATGTGTTGCCAATATATACTGACAAGATTATCGGCATATTGTCGGGGAGGCAATTCCCTATGCTTAGCAATCGTTTCGGGCTCCAAATCAAGCTCTCCAAATAAGGGCGCATCTACGAATGGGACAAGGGCTGAAGCGGTGACCGGGGTGAGTCCGGTTCTCGCATCTATGGCGGCTGCAACGTCGCCAGCAAACCGACCGTGACCGGTATAGTAGGTAGGACCTTGGTCTGGGTCGACTTCTTGGGTCTTGTCCAAGTGTTCAAATCTGACAGGGGTCACCTTTGTGGGTTGTGGATCAAGTGAAGGACCTCGCGAAGCTGGAGGCGAGACCGGAATCGGGGTCTGACTGCGGACTGGGGTGTCGACGGCTGCCTTGGATTGGGCGCTCTGACCAACAGAAACAGAAACCCTGCTGTACGTGCATGTGGTTCTCTTTCGCAGACATCGAGAGCAAGCTGCGATATCAGGTCAGCTCATATCAATAAGAAGGCGGGATGTGGATACCCGGGCGGTCACCGTCGCACTTGACCTTTCCCAAGCGACAGGCTTGACAGGCGGTGGAGATTTTCAGGCGCTGTCTGCGGAGTGGCGTATAGCTTGCGGTTTGGCGTTTCTCATATCCCACAGTGGGAGCCATGATTGCGACAACTCCAGTGGAATGAATGGACTGGAATGGAGAAGACGCCGGGCGGAGTGATGGGTGGACGGCACGTGCCGGCCAGATTTAAGCCAATTACAGAGCGGTCCGCCAAACATAGCCCCACAACGGATAGCTATGCAATTGGACAGAAATCACAAGCGATAGGGCAAGGACCAGTCATATTGAGTCCCGGGGTGATCTTCACAGCCAATCAAATACAGGTCCGGCCTTCTTCCTGGTGGCATCACAATTGCTCCTTCTATAAAATGTCTTCAGTGATCGCAATGTAGGAAATGCGCACCAACATCGTTTGTATACTCAGTTGCCTAAGTATGCTATTTCAATCCAAATTCCCAATCGCCAATCCCGGTGAGGTGAAAAAGTCTCATATCTATGATGGCCAAGGTACCGAGAAAGACCCGTTCGTGGTGGAATTCCATCCACAAGATCCGGAAAACCCCATGAACTGGTCTCCATTTCGGAAATGGTTCATTACAGCTATTGTGACGTTTGCTGTATTCGCTGTTACATTTGCGTCTTCAGCATACTCCGACTCCGCCGACGAGGTCATCCGAGACTTTAACATCAGCACGGAGGTGTTTACAGTTGGTGTGAGTTTGTTTGTGTTGGGGTTTGCAATTGGCCCAGCAGTATGGGGTCCTTTGGTAGGTATCCGCTATGTACGCTTAAGAATTCCCCGCTGACATGTTTTAGTAAGCTTTCCTACTCTGCATCGCATCTCGTACTAACCCAGCGATACCAAGATCGGAACTGTACGGCAGAAAAATTCTCTGGATTACCTCCCATATAGCTATGGTGGCATTCATTGGAGGTAGCGCCGGTAGCCAGAACATCACCACCCTACTCATCCTGCGATTCTTCAGTGGTACGTTTGGGGGGTCACCCGTGGTCAACTCCGGGGGCGCGATCGCCGATCTGTTTCCACCGGCTCAAAGAGGACTGGCTATGACATTATACTGTGTTGCGCCGTTTCTTGGTCCTATCCTTGGCCCGGTTGTTGGCGGGTTTGTCTCGGAAAATGTCGGATGGCGATGGGTGCAGGGGGTGTGCTGCATCTTTATCGGCGTGATCGGGATCCTTGGGGTGATTTTCGTCCCGGAGACATACGGGCCTGTGTTGCTGACGAGGAAGGCGAAACACCTGTCCAGGTCCGACGGCAAGGTTTATATCACCGTCCTGGAAAAAAGCCAGGGGAAGAAGCAGCCGTCGGAAGTCTTCCAGCGAGCTCTGGTGCGGCCTTGGGTGCTACTGTTCCAGGAGCCCATTGTGTTAGTGGCTTCTCTGTATATGGCGCTGGTTTATGGCACAATCTATATGTTTATGGGTGCCATGCCGATCGTGTACGATGAAGACCGGGGCTGGAACGAGGGGATCGGAGGACTTTCCTTTATGGGGATTGCCGTCGGTATCCTGCTGGGATTGGTCTACGCAATCTACGACAATAAACGATATATGAAGCTCTTTCTTTCCCAAACGGCCACGGCGGAGTCCCGTCTGCCTCCGGCCATTGTGGGTGCTGCTGCCTTGCCGATCGGTATGTTTGCCTTTGCGTGGACCAACTACCCGAGCATTCACTGGTCGGTCAGTATCATTCTCTCGGCGCCGTTCGGATCTGGCTGCGTTCTGGTCATGTTACCCCTGGTCAACTATCTGATCGATGCCTACACCATCTATGCAGCATCGGTTCTGGCCGCCGCCGCCATTTTCCGCTCTGTTGTGGGTGCGGTGTTTCCGCTGTTCACGACCCAGATGTATCACAATCTCGGCATTCACTGGGCGTCCTCGGTTCCGGCGTTTCTGACCCTGGCTTGCATGCCGTTTCCGATGGTTATGTATCGCTACGGTGCCACGCTGAGGATGAAGTGCAAGTATGCGGTCGAGGCGGCTGAGATGATGCGGCGGATGCAGATGCAACAGGCCCCGGTTGCCGCAGAAAGGGGGGATCCTGCAGAGAGAGAGACTGTGGTGTAGCTGTGTCTCAGGAGCGGTGTGGGGGATAGATGGCAGACAGGGGGGTACTACATCTGGGTGGGAAAGGGGGCGTGCAATCTAGCAGAAGCTTCGAACTAGACCGAAAGAGGGTGACCGGCATGGTGGATAGACAGACATAATATTCCTGGAACTGCTTTGTTTCGGCAGTTTGTTTCTTCTCTTCTTTTGCCGAGCTGGTGAAGAAGGACATTGGTGGAATTTTCTGGAAGCTTTTGTCAGCACCTTACTCTATCCCTGGTAGTCTCAATAGTAGTCTGTAATATTGTCCAGCTGGAGATAGGGGTTTCTACTCACTGATTCTGATCGGGCGGTTTCCTCAGGGTCTTCGGTCCGCCGACAGGGGAACTTTAGCCGAGCCGCGCCGGCGTTGGACCCTTTTGCGGATGGAACCACGGAATCCTGGCTCACCGGTGCTGCGAGAGTACACCGTTGCGATGGATAATATCAGGCAATAAGGCAATATGAATTTTGCAGTGATCGGCAGCATGGCATCATCCAGGAACAGTGGGGGCGATCGCTCCGGGACAATACGCTCTGACAACGCGTTCGAGGAGGGCAGAAACACTCAGCCTGAAACAACAAGCTTGAAGCGGACAAGCTTCGGGCAGGTGAGCCGTCCGGGAAATTACAGGTGCTTATTTCCGGCAAGCTTTCGGCTCTGATTAGCGGGCTCGGCACGCTAGGCCCGATCCTGCCAGCCCGGCTAGCCTTGCCTGGGCAGTTCCATATTAATTCATTTCCCGTCATTGGCTGGGGCTGCCCACCACGAAGGATCGCCCGAGACCCTGTGTGCCTGCCTGGTGGCAGCCTTACTCCCAGGGTTTCCAGGCTGCAGAGAACGGCTGCCCAGGTCCCTCCCGTGTATCCCGTCCGTTGCAACGGCCACATCCATTTGACAGGCTCCTGAAGAACTGCCCTGCCCGTGCGTGGAGTCAGTGGTGGCGGTGTCTGACAGCGTCTACCACTCACATCGTCCATCGATATGAATCTTCCGTCGTATTCGCATCGTTCACCGGTTCAACACCGGAATGCCCGCTGCCATAGATTAATCCACGACGCTGGCCAACCGAAGGGTCCGCGCTAATCATCAAGTGGTTTTCAACTGAAACTAGCCGGAGTACGTTCAGTCCGACGGCATCTTCCGGCATCTCGATCCCCCATTCACAGGAGAGACTCGTCCAGACAATCGTATAAGAAGTGCACCCGTCGCTGCTCCATCTACCCCCCATCATCACATTCATTTCCAACACATTCTTTACCACCTTTCCTTCCATTCCACCATGCACTCCTTTTCTTCCCTTCTCGCCTACGGCCTGGCTGCCGGGGCCACTCTGACCGCCGCCTCCCCCATCGAAGCTCGTGGCAGCTGCACCTTCAACTCCGCCGCCGCGGCCAAGTCCGGCAAGACCGGCTGCTCGACCATTGTGCTCGACAACATCGCCGTTCCCGCCGGCACCACCCTGGACCTGACCGGCCTCAAAAGCGGCACCAAGGTCATCTTCGAGGGCACCACCACCTTTGGCTATGAAGAATGGGCCGGTCCCCTCATCTCCATGAGCGGCAGCGACATCACCGTGACCGGTGCCTCCGGCCACCTGATCAACTGCGACGGTGCTCGCTGGTGGGACGGCAAGGGCGAGAACGGCAAGAAGAAGCCCAAGTTCTTCTACGCCCACAAGCTGGACTCCTCCTCTATCACCGGTCTCAGCATCAAGAACACCCCTCTCATGGCGTTCAGTATCGAGGCCAACGACATCACCCTGACCGACATCACCATCAACAACGCCGACGGTGACTCCCAGGGTGGTCACAACACCGACGGGTTCGACGTCGGTAACTCCGTGGGGGTCAACATCATCAACCCTAACGTCCACAACCAGGACGACTGTCTGGCCATCAACTCCGGGGAGAACATCTGGTTCACGGGCGGTACTTGCGTCGGTGGCCACGGTCTGTCCATTGGTTCCGTCGGCGGCCGTTCCGATAACGTCGTCAAGAACGTCACCATCGAGCACTCCACCGTCAGCGACTCGGAGAACGGTGTCCGCATCAAGACTATCGCCGGTGACACTGGCTCCGTGACCGATGTGACCTTCTCCAACATCCAGCTGTCCACCATCTCCGATTACGGTGTCGTTATCCAGCAGGATTACGAGGATGGAAAGCCCACCGGTAAGCCCACCAACGGCATCAAGATCAGCGACATCAAGCTCGAGGGCGTGACCGGCAGCGTTGATAGCAAGGCGACTGAGATCTACCTCCTTTGCGGCTCTGGTAGCTGCACCGACTGGACCTGGGATGATGTGAAGATCACTGGCGGTAAGAAGTCTTCTGCTTGCAAGAACTATCCCTCCGTGGCTTCTTGCTAGATACTTCCCTATCACTGATCAACCCGATCAACCCGATCAACCTGTTGGATCATTTGGTCCACTCTGTATAATATTCATCCCAGTCTTAGTCTTAGTCTTAGTCTTAGTCATTATAATTACGCAATCACAACTGCATACATCTGCACCTCCTCCTGTCGACACTCCAATTTCCCATACCCAAGAATAGTATTGATATTAAGCAATATCCCCAGAACTACAAATCCAACCAACCCACACACACGTAGAAAACATCCACCTAACAACCTACCCCACAATAAACTAAACCAACCCTTCCCCTTCCCTTCCTCACACATAGAACAAAACAAACCCACAAAGATCTCGCCACCTATCCAGAATATCTTACCCTATCTATCTGTCTATCTATCTATCTATCCATCACCACTCACCACTCATCCTAACTCCCCAAGTTCCACATCTGGGAGATGACCTACTCGATCCTCTAATACACCCCACTCCCCATCCTATCTCACCTACTTAGACTCTACCATCATCGCACTCTCAAGGAGTATGTATATCCATGTTTAAAATAGATAATTACTATCTGTTTACTACTTTGTATTGAATTGTGTGTTTACTTGAGTTATATGACATGTGTTTTCTAGTGATTTTTGATTTCTTAAAATACCGAGCTTTGGAGTTAGTAACTAGAGGCGGGGATAGAATCAGGATACACATGCGTAGATGGGGTAGGGTATGCATGACTGGCATGTACTAGAGGACTTATCGATAAGAGATAGTGGTAAGTAACCTACCATTCTCCACTGTCACATCTACTAATTGGAAGCCGTCAAAACTAATCTACGTCGCATGCTGCACCCCTCTCCTCCGAATCACACCCCCTCACAAGCACCAGCACCTAAATCTCCTGAATCGACATCTTCGCCGTATCCGACATCATCCTATAAATAATGCCCAGCACCCATTTCTGCGTCGCATCCGATCCATCCCACGGAACCCGCATATGCCGAACCTACTCCCCCCATCAGCCATTATCAAACACCACCGACCCCGGATCCACCTACCGTTTTATCCGGATCCAGCCGATAAAAATGATACGTCGACCCATCCGTCATAACCCCATATATAATGCCTCGTCGATTCGTCCCCAGCCGCTCCTGATCCCGCTGCAACAGTCCTACCAAATCATCAGACCCTCATCAACAACCAGAACTATAAATGATAAATGATATCCACTCACCCATATACAACAACACCTCCGACGATAAATGATTCGTCCCAATGCGCACCAGAAAATTAGTTTCCAGCTTCTCCACATCCCCATACCAAACACTAAAATCAACCTGACCGCGTATCTCCCGAATGCGGAGCCGATCACGCAACGTCCGATTCATATGACGGGTTTCCAGAAACCGAAGTGTGTCTGATCCGTGCGACTCCTTAACCGTTCGATACATTTCATGCATGACGATGGAGACTTTTCGTCGCGTGCCGCCTTCACGGGGCCAGCGGGTGGCTGTTTCGGTTAATCGTTCATCTTTTTTATTTCCCCCTTAATTAGTAAAGTAAAATACTAAGTATGAGGAAAAAAAAAAAAAGGGAAAAAGTAAGAGGGGCAGTACTCAATCCCTCCGGCCGAACACCAATCTCATCATTCCAGATATCGCCAACCCGGGCATTAAACCCGAACATCTCAACAATGTCGCCGTAGTCCATCCCCGCTCCGAGAATCGGGGTGTATAGTCCGAGTTGTATGAGGAGAAGCTCTAACCACCAGGCGATGTTCTCGGCCGTGTTTGGGAGGTTTTCGGGTTTGAAGCTGCGGAGGATGGTGGGGATTAAGCTCAGGTACCATTTTATGGTGTCTAGGAGGTAGGCTAGGAGGTCGTGGATGGGCTGCGTGTCCACGATTATGTTGTCCATGGGGCGGGGGACGGGTGGCATGTTGGGGTTGGTGATGGATCCTGGTCGGTCCATTGTGTAAGGATATGAAAGTGAGTGATGGAATGAGTGTGCTGGATGAGATGGAGATGGGTTGGTAGAGATGGAGGGGGATCTGGCTGTTCTACGTGTAGGTGGCATTTCGCTCTTGCCTTGTGGGATTGGCTTGGGGCTTGATTGTAGCGCAGGTGCTGGTGTTCTGTGTCCTTGCTCCATCGTATCCACTACTTCGATGCAAGCAGGATCGGGGCTGGAAGTTAGCACCAGGTAGCACAAGGACTCGTTCCTGAATCCAACCCATATCATTCACGCCACTACTACGGTGAACCTGCCCAGTCACGTCTACCCAAGCAAAACAATTGGCTTTTCAAGGTTGAATTGAATCAAGCTTTTCGACGCCGCGTCTTGGCAATGACGTCGCGATGACGATGTCCCGGAAAAAAGGGAAACACCACGTTTGTGGCTTTTGTCATGTTTGTATGTGGATGAATAGCCTCTCGCAGTCAGAGCAAGTCCACTAGTATGGCCGGCTATATCAGGTTAACGAACTACCACCCAAGCAATCCCTAATTCTGAGAGTGATACAACTCCCAAAACAACCCTCGTCGTCTCAAAAGCTCCTCCGGTGTGCCTATCTCGCATATCTCTCCTTCTCCCATAACAATAACAGTATCGGAGTCCATAATGGTCCTAATCCGATGCGCAACTGAGATCACCGTACGATTCTTGAACCCTTCTGTCAAGACACCCTGGACAAGCTTCTCTGTATGCTCGTCAAAACCACTCGTAGGCTCATCCAGTACGACCATTTTCCCGGGTAAAAGCAGCGCACGCGCAATGTACAGTAGTTGCTGCTGACCATTCGACATATGAATGGACTGGATGTCGGCGTCTAAGCCACCGTGGTCGAGAATCTGAGTCCAGAGGTGGACGGCTGAGAGGGTGGATATCATTGTGTCGTCGGTTGTTGTGGTGGTGGTACCGAGGGAGAGATTCTCGCGAACAGAGCCGGGGATAATGAATGGTTGTTGAGGAATGGAGTCTATGGCGGAATGCAGCTTGTCTTTGGGGATGGTGAAAATGTCTATGTTGTCGATGTAGATTTCTCCGGATGTCAGTGTCGCGAGAAAGAATAGACAGCTGAGGAGGGTACTTTTTCCGCTGTTGGGGTCAGATATTGGGCTTTGGATAATAGGGGCTTTGACTGACCTTCCAGTACGACCGCAGATGCTGAGTTTGTGGCCCGCTTGCTGGGTGAAAGTGATATCTTTGATGATCAAAAATGGCTGCGCAAACTTGAACCCAATCAAAGATAGGCGAGGAGCTGCTCCCGCTAATAGAGTTCATATTAAATCGCCAGCAAGTTCACGGACAAGGGCGTGTCGCTTCGGGTGTTTGCCTTATGACTAGATTTAGCACCGGAAGTAATTCCTATAATATGAAACTCACCCAAACGATTACTCCACCGCTGATTCACCCGCAAATCTAGAGATTTACAGGATAACCCCTCATCCAAAGGATCCAAATCATCCAAAACAAGCTCTCCCCGAAGGCCACTCCAGAATAATCGATTCAGCCACCAGTACGTACTGCGACCGAAGATCCCACTTTCTGTCTCCGGTGAAAGACTGTCGTCTTTTGATCTGAGGTACGTTCTTTTCCCACTGGTTTCCGAAACAAAAAGCAGAAATTTTATGGTCAAGGATACGGTAGCTGTGATAAGAATGGGGTAATTGCGAGGACGGATCAGCCATAATGTCCGAACTTGAGTTATATCACAGAGGATTGTAGCAAACAATTAAAGGCTGATTAAAGTTAAGGGTCTCCGCGTGCGTGCATGTTCGTACCGCGACAATAATAGCAATGCAAAAGTGCCTGCTACGGCTACTATTGCAGACGGAATCGAGGCCTTGGTTTTAGGAACGCGTGGTAGGGACCATAGAATAAGAAGAAGGAATTTGAGGAGCAGTAGTAATACTGTAAGGACCTAAATGGCGACATGGCTTTGTTAGTACGGAGTAGTGAATCTTGTATGATATACGGAATGCGAGAGAAAGAAACAAACAGTTTTTCATCTCTCGGGGGATTGTCGGCTGATTTCCTCCAACACAGCATAAATCTGATACCATCGCAGAGGACATAAGACGAGGAACAAAACGTCCGGGCCCAGACCAAGAATGTCCTGCTCGAAAAGCAAGGCAAAGTCGAATTCCCGACGACATGTCGGCACTCGGGGGCCAAAGTGGTTCTCAGCAGAGAAATCACACTTCATACCTAGTTCACTCATTGTAAGAGACGAAGGTACTTATGTGGTTGAGGTGGGGATGAAAGGGCATTATGAACAAGAACCAGCATCCACTCACTCGATACCCTCATCATGGGTCAAGACGCCATTTCCCGCCTAGACCCAGCAGTTCTTGGTTTCATCGCTGTAGCCTGACGCTACGGGATGACCCCTGTTCGTTTCGTTGGCTGAGATGGTTGCGATAAGATGTCAAGGGCCAATGCTACGACGGAAAATCAAGCCAGTCAACCACGTTCTCGCCGTCTGACAGACTTGGCAAACAAACAAGCTTTCACGTGCATGGGTCATCCATTATACTCTCGCATCTCAACTTGGTACATTATCCAGATCAAGTTGAGCTCTTACGTCTATTTTGATTTAATTCCTTTTCACTTCATTTCAAGAACCTATTCGGTCTGATTCACTCTAGAGAATGGACAGGTAGAATCTTTGAGTCTGTGAACAAGTTGAAGTCTTACTCGTGGCATATGTCTCCTGTGGAAAACCCTAGCAGCTATTCTCTCTATACCTGCAATCATTTACAGCCCAATCTCTGATCATGACAAGCAGATGTCCTCTGACAAGCATACGCTGACCGCTACTAACCCATGCATACCATCCACCCAGCCAAAAACCGCAAGGGATGCACCCCACCGCTAACACCATCCTCCTCCTCACCACCATTCACAACATAAAAGCCCTCACTAAAACTAAACGAAACCCAAGCCAACCCAACCCAACCCAGCAATCAACCAATCAACCAACTCCCCAGCTCTATCCTAAGCCTCCCCCCCAAACTCCCTCTCCACAAACTCCCTCACCGTAATCAACTCCTCTCCCCCTCTCCCCCCCTTAGCCCTAAACGCCGCCCTCTTCAACCCCCTCGCCGTCTCCACCTCCGTCGGCCCATTACAAAAATACTCCCCATCCCTCGTCTGCGCAAAAACAAAAACATCTCGTTCCTGTTCCCGCCAAAACTCCCCTTGCGTTTTCATATCCCCCGGGTTGGTAAGCGGTACATACCGTGCTTTTTTCCCGGTTACTGTCATCCCAGCACACATTAGCAACGATATTTCCTCCGACGCAAAAAAAAAAAAAAAAAAAAAAAAAAAGACAGACCCAGAATGAGAAGGATAGGAAATAAACTCACCTTTAACAAAAACCTCTACCAGCCCCCCCGAACTCACAACCTCACTTACCCCCTGCACTACCCTCCGATTCCATCGCCCCGGATTGAGAAAAACCCCATGCACCAAGTCCCCGAAATCATCCGTCATGCTTATCCAGGGGAAATCTTCTTTTCCGCCCCAAAGAGGCGTTTTGTAGGTAAGGTAACCGTCGGAGTCTGGAACGAGGGGGAACCCTCCGAAGAGGTCGGCGTAGGATGGTTCGAGCCAGTTTTCCATGAACCAGGCGGCGATTATGGGGGTGATGGTTTGGAAGGGTTGGGTGTTGGCGTACTGTTCGACTTTGGATTTTACTGGGAAGTGGGTTGTGGTTAGGGTGGGGTGGTGATGGTGGGTGAAGGGAAAGGAAGGGGGAGGAGGGGAACGTACGGTCTAATCCGGGGATGGATAGGGCTCCGTTTGTTAACTCGAAGACGGGGATGCCGGAACTATATACTAGGTGTTGGATGCCTGCGGCGGCGGCGCTGGAGATGATGGTTCGGCCGAGATCTTCGTCGGTGAGGTTCGTAGATAGTAGTTCCTATATTTCATTAATCGATTTTATTACCTATGGGTGAAGATTTAATATAGTACTATGGAAAGTAGTACGAACCGGGTCTTCAGAATTAGTGTTCACGAATGCCCCCCAACTACCAGCAAATGCTAAGAGTAATTCCTCGCGGTTGAAGCCATCGGCCTTCACGATTTCGGCCCCGAGGGAGGCGAGTTCTTGCGCTTTGGTTGACTCCGGAGTGCGGGTTATGGCGCGGACGCGGAAATCCGGGTTTTGGAGGAGGGAGCGCACGACGGAGGAGCCTTGGCGGCCTGTGTTGTGTCAGATTTATTAGATGGGATGTGTCGTGGAGGAGGGAGGAAGGGCAGGGGTACCAGTTGCGCCGAAGACGGTGATTAGTTTGGTGGTTATTGTCATCGTGGGTGTTTTGATTTTGGTGAGTCGTGGTAGGATGGAATTGATGGGTCAGATTGGAGAAGAAGAGTAGTATATGAGGAATGGTTATATGGAATGGTTTGGGGTTGCATTGTCGTACCCCTCCCCAAGGAGCTTTTGCTGCCAGTTGATGCATGTCTTTGATGGCATATACCCCTAGCTTGCAGCCGGTTCTGTCATCTGACAATCGATCTGGTCCAGACCATTTGGGCCGGCCCGTCTTTCGCCAGACATGCGGTGGGAATGTATGTTGCGTGGCGACCATGTCCCTTGCATGATTGACTTGTCGACTTGGAATTATAATACTAATAATTCGAAATTCTTTTCCCGGGAAAAGTAATAAACAAAGTTTGTGCTCTATCGTCAGGACTAGTAGCATAGTGTAGCGTTGACTGGCCACTATTGGATCAACGGGTAGATCTTATGATGAGTCGAATGACTGTGTCGGCAGATCATCAAAGTGCGTCATTCGGCTGAGATGTCGACTCGGTGGGCTTGAGTGACAGGTAGTGTCATGTTACTCCATAGTGTACATTGATTGATCTATGGTCGGAGTAACACCGAAAGCTCTATATACAGCAGATGAACAATTATAAGAATAGACCACGCATTAAATCGCTCAATATGTGTCCAAAATGTAAATAACATTACAGCCAGTCCTCTCAATCAGCACTGCAGCGACCGTAGCGCAGCTACTGAGGAACAAGTATGGGCCCATGGGCTCGAAGAAGTGGCAAGTCAAAAAATACAAAACAGTGCTGGGTTCACTTTCGTAAAACGTCCTATAAAAGCCTAAACCATAGGTTAGCTTCGCTCACATTGGGTATGCATCAACTTACGCCGCTATTGGCCAACAGCTTGGTAGCCGCGACGCGTCGTCCAGTCACTTTGTCTCCATTGCTTCTTGTATGTTTCCATCTCCGTAGGATCCGTTGGGCCGGGCTGTCCCTCGCCCAGGGCGCGCTCCAGACGACCCTTGCGGCGTTGGCGCAGGCAGTAAAACACGAATCCAGCAATCGCAATGGCGGCAAATGCTGCAGCCCCGCAGTACACACCGATATGGGCCGCCGTGCCGAGGTCGGCCCATTTCTGAGCCAACGTCTTAGAAGGCTTCTTCTGGATCTCGGCCTTGGCCGTAGAATTTCCACTAGAGGCCCGTTAATCAACCGCACAGCTAACAGTGATACGGAGACATTACCTGATAACCTCGATACTCTCATATGAGCCACTGGTTCCGTTGTAGACGTACTCCTTCCCCGTGTGGAAATCCTGGACGCGGATCTTCGCCACCGTCATGGTAAACGGAAGTTCGGTCCAGTTGACCAAACCACCGCCCCATTCGATGTTTCCTATCGACTGGGATGCAATTCCCACCGGCCAATTGCTGACTTTGACTTGGCAGGGCGTTTGGGGGTAGTTCTTGCCGTACACCGTGAGCGCCTCGGAGTAGTTGACGGTGCGCACCAATTCCTGATCGATCCACCATTCCAGGCGATCCTTGTCCCAGTAAGAGGTGTAGTTGTGAAACTCGGTATCTGCGTTCGCTACTGCATGGAAACCACCGCGATCACTCGTCGTGGTGTTGCCCTTTCCGAAGAAGTCGGACTGCACCTCGCTGGTGTTGTATCCCACCCACTCCCAGTCAATCTCGTCCTCGTCGTCGGATTGCAGGATCACACTGCTGATGATGCCTGCTCCCTTGGCCATCTTGACATGCGCCTCCATAATGCCGAAGAAAATGTAAAAGTTGGACACCAGCAGGGTGGATGCATTTTCCGTCTTGATGGTGAAGTCCGCGCCCTCTGAAGTATAGTCCAAAGTCCCCGTTTGCATGTCCCAGAGTTTGCTGTCCAGCGTCGAATTGAACAGCCAGGTGTGCTCGGTTCCTAGGGCCGGGTCGGCGGGGCATGTGGTGTTGAGGGGGTTGCAAGTGGCGCTGGCAATGCCTACCAGTGCCCCAAAAAGTCCGACATGGCGAAAACTGAGCATGACGGCTGGGCGTGAAGGCCGTGTCTGACGACCGACGCGGATGGTGGTGGGAGGCCTTGTTGGGGAAGGGCGGAGGTGGCTCTGGGGAAGGGGGGAGGAGTTGGTGGCTCGTGGCAGGCAGACGAGGAGTCCATGACGGAGTTATAGCGCTGGAGATAAAAAAGCTGTTCTAGCGAGCAGCTATCGATAGCACAGAAGCAAAGACAGCGGCCACCAATCACAGGGCCGGCCGGGAGTTAGTCTCCGAGCCATGGGCGGGGGCTAATCCCACTCTAGGCAGCTCTCAGGGGCAGGGTCAATCGCACCGGTTAAAAATAGGGGCAACCCGACAGCTGAGCCAGCCGGTGAAGACCCCGAGAAAACTCAATTGCCAGGTGTGCCGTTTGCGAGCCATGCCAGACTCCACCGGGAAATTCTCCAGCAAACAACATCGATGATCTATCCCTCGTGAGGGGGGATGGACACTCCGTCCGGCGTCGACACCAGGAATTCCCGTGGCATCCGCCGTCCGGATTGCACGGTGGTTTTCGGAGGCGCCTGATCCAATCAAACCCGTGCGCCTCGCCTGAGCCAGATTGCAGGAGTTCGTAATCTCACTGGGTTCTGGGGGCAAGTTTAGGTCCACGGAGGCACAACTGGCCACACCAAGGGCTTTTCCCAACGGGCTGGGTTGCCGTTTCAAGCAAGCGAGTCCCGCCCACCCCGACGCATTCGGTTTAACGTGAGCAGCTTTTAACCACCAT
This sequence comes from Aspergillus carbonarius ITEM 5010, assembly GCA_001990825.1. Lineage (NCBI taxonomy): Eukaryota > Fungi > Ascomycota > Eurotiomycetes > Eurotiales > Aspergillaceae > Aspergillus > Aspergillus carbonarius. The sequence goes on from KV907516.1 coordinate 117,832, forward strand.
ACCAGAAGAGGCAACGGACATGCCCTATTAGTCAGCGGACTAGGATCCACACTTAACCAGGATAGGCTAGTGGATCTGCCAGTCACTTTCGGAATTTGGAGAGAGTCGATCTAAATTTGCGCTCTGCTGCAGTGCTGGGTGAGTTGGCAGCAGGGGCTAGAAAACTTGAAACCTTCCCGAAGGCTTGTTTCTCTCAACCTTTGGAGTGCCCGGATCGATAGTGCTGACAGCTTACCTTCTTCCACCACTGAAACATGACGGGATATTTAGAAGATGAAACACCAACATAAGATCTAACGGGGTCGCTCAGACTGACAAAATTCTGACTGGCTGAACAGAAATCCAGTCACGTTCAGTCGTTTCATGTTGCAATTGCCTACTGGTTTATCGCATCTGCTGGTTTAGCGTGATGTTTCAGTCATACGTCCAATCGGGTAGATCGATCAACAACCGTCTACGGAGTAGTATTTGCCCGGAATCACTCCACTCCAATTATCGGTGATCATTCAATGGCAAATAAGTCTGCTTAATTTCGGAGATAACTTGATTTTGAACACTGTGCAAACTCGTATTAATGTGATTGTTCTGCCCATGGCAAGCACATGGACAGTTTTAATATAGCAACATCGGTCCTAATCACCAACTGAAGGCATCACTTCTGATAACACATAGCGAACATAGATAGTACTCGATAGAACGTCATAGTTGAAAGACCCCAACCAAACTAACCGTGCTAAAATTAAAAGTCAAAGTACAGCCTTGCCGCACTCATGCCGACAAATGGAATGTTTCCTCCCCCACTTTCACCTGTCGCTTGCTGTCCCAAGACACATTGATGTCCGGTCGGAAAATCAGACAATGTGTGCTACCTCCAAAATGGAACATACCCAGCTTCTGGCCCTTACTAACATAATCTCCCGCTTTTACGGTCGTCTCGCACGAGCCTCGTTCCAACAGTCCTGCATATACGCAGCAGACAAGTCCCAGTTCCGCAGTGTCAATGAAGATCAGGCTTCGAGTGGCTGTGTGCACAGCGTACCCCTGCGATGCAGCAACCCAATCATCCGAGCTCATGCTATCCCGTTGTGCGGGACAAAACGTCCCGGGAATCTCGATAACCCTGATGACCGTCCCCGATACGGGCGCATGCCAGCGATGGTAGCTAGTGGGTTCGATATATGTCTGATAGATAGTGCCCCCAACAAAATCCGTAGCGACTGGATCGCTGCCAAACATATGCTTCAGCGAGTATGGCTGGTCTTTGATCCAGAACTCATCCTCCTCTTTGATATCAGACGCTACCCGGTAGGTTGTTCCCTCAACACTGGCGACGACGATACCTGGATTATTCGGCTCGCTGATCGGTCGGGCGCCTTCGCGGAGCTTTCGGTTGAAAAAGTCGTTCCACGATGAGAAGCCCCAATGGGGCTTTTCTGGGTCGCAGATGAAGGTTTGCTCAAAGTCGGGCATTTTGGACAGCGCTTCGGGGCTAAACCAACCATTCGGCTTATCTGTCAGGACGGCCGCCGAATCCGAGGACCAAAGGTAGTCGCTCCAATCTTTTAGAATCTTATGGAAAACGTCGTTGACCTTTCCGTGGACGAAGAAGTTGTATCCAGACGGTGTGCGGACGTATGGTTCGATGAACTTGGTCAAGGGACTACTGGCCCAGCGCTGGGTAGAGAATGCAGGCGCGCTTCGAACAAGGGTGTTCAATCGGACAATGAAGGTAGCGAGATTGTTAGGGACAGTCGGATCTCCAGGAGCGACTTCCCTAAACATTCGAGTACAAAGCGCATTGAGCTCAGCATCGCCCTCGATCAGGGATCTAAGGTTGCTGACGCTTTTATAGACGCCTGTGGAGGACACCACAGAGGGCAGAAGATTCTTTATGAACTCCATTGAACAGATGTCGGAATTAAGTATGTGTTCTTTAGAAGTTGACGATGATCTGTGCAGCCATTCTTGAGCACGCAACAGGATGGCGTGGCCATTCATGCCATGGGGCTGGGCATCATCCTCGTCCTCGTGTATTTTGAATTGAGGGGATAATCAAACGTAGCACGCCACCGAAGCTTCCCCTCTCTACCCCTCCTCTTCCCGTGGATGGTCGAGGAGTGGGATAACAGTGATATGCACATTGAAGCTTTGTATGCCGATCGTCCCAAGCCTATCGTGGATGCTAGATTAACTTTTTGTCAGATCATTGTTTTGCACTCGGTTAGTCAACACCGCTCTAGATCCATAATCGGCATAATGGACCTCACTCTGATGTAACTTAGCCCCGCATCTAAGAAGCCGGAATACCACCGAACCCGACTAGAATATCATTGTCAAACCAGTGCTGACACCAGAGTCAGCATCACTGACTAAAGGCACATGAGTCTATGTGTATTTAGTGAGCTGATACACTTAACCCTACGTCATACATATATCAGACGGGCACTTGCGATCTAACAGCCTTAACAAAAGTGCAATAGCCGGTCATTTTCATAAGTACGAAGGGATAGGAACCGATGCAAGGTTGACAAGGATGCAAAGGAAGCTGTTTGATGTGGTGGGGCCAGTGGATTGGCGGGAAGGGGTCACCTGACCCGCTAGAGCCACATCCACCGCCACATCTCGTCACCGGCCAGCCACATGGCCGAGTAAGAGGAACAGTGTCACAACTTTGTGGAGCTACAGTACGCGTATCCACAGAACTGACTTTTCAACATCTCCATGTGGATCAAAGGTCTTCTCATAATTGTAATCTGTGCAGGTAGCAGATAGTAAGGAGGAAACAAAGCGGTAAATGTGGAAGAGGAGCTGTTATATATACCGTCCCACAACTCAAGTACTAAGTAGTAATGACATTACAAAGAAAAGCCCTCCGTTTTCAGCACCACTGTTCTGCAAAGAACTACGTCGAACCATGTTGAAAAGGGTTACCCCACTCATCGCATCTACTGTGAATACTACAAGAGGTTGTCACAGGTATTCATGCCCCTGAGCTGTGTGTTGACTGGTCTTTTCGTCCGAACTAGGTTACTGCCTGAGGCGCCCATTCTGCACCTTCACCACGGAATTAACTCCCATTATATCGAGCACTGTAGAATGCAAGGTCAGGGAGCAGATCAGATTGAATCAGCGTTAACTGACGTTAAGTGAAAATGGATCAGTGTGGCCGTTCTGGGGACATAAAGGCCAGGAATGACGACAGGATACACCCGCCCGAATTGACCTTTCAGTACATATGAATCTCATATATGAAGAGTGTATGGAATGGTTGAGGACGGAAGGACAGCTGTCGAACAAAGCCCAGCTTGCTCTATGGCATGACTACCAGCTAAACCGAGATTGTATTAAACTCCGACACGCGGGATGCTTGATACTATGGCCGAGCCACCGTGTCCTCAATCCTGCCTTAAACCCCCACAAAGCTTTGGTTTGAATATACGGTTGGGCAAATTTTTTCAGTTCCCTCTGTCACTCAAATTTTGATGTTGGTGCTGCTGAATAGAACATCTCAGGTCACAGAGGCTTGCAGGTAGGAAGGCTCATCATCAACCCACTACACACCCTCAAAGTTGTCGCATGGTTCAAATGAATAGGAAAATATAGTGCATCCTCACTCCGGGTGGGGACTTGGCCGCTCTGAGGAACCTCGCGCCATTGCGGATCTGCAGTACTGATTGCCCAGTACCTTTCCACGACTATGGAGATTAGTGGATATTCGATCTTTCACTCACTGAAAACTGCCAGACCAAACGCGGGATCTGCCGAAAAGGCCGCGTCATGTCAATCATGGAGCGGTTTCTGCTGAGTATAAAACCGTGGCCATAACCTGGACGACTGAATAATTGACACTCAACCACTGCATCATCAACCATGTCCAAACCGTTTGCTGCCCTGGCCCTTGCAGCTGGAATGGTCGGCGCCCAGTCGCCGCCCGGCTACATCCCATCGTCTTCCACATACCTCGGCCTGGAATTCAATACAACCGTCATCGCTCCCGGTCGCTTCATTGATGCTGCGCGTGAGAACTGCTCCCCGTATCCTGTCTTTGAAGATATGAGCTGATGATTATAAAGTCGTCGCGAACGCACCCGTCACGTTCCCCACCCAAACTAATAGCAACCCGCTTATATACTAGGTCTTCATGCTGGATCTCTCTATCCCGTCGATGGCTGTGACCGAGGATACGGGCTACTCACTTGTTCCGGGCATTGCAGCCAACGAGACCACGCGACTCCACTGGTGGTAAGGTAACCTCACCCTCCAGGACGGCATTTTCATTAATTCCAGTCAAGCGCTTGCTCCCTGGAACACTCCAGAGCCGGAGGGTACCGCGGATCATTATTATGCCTTCTATTTGTTTGCTCAACCAGAGGACTGGAGCCCGTCCGCGGCCGCTCTAGATGGACTCTATGCTGACACCTCTGGAGATTCTCGGTACAACTTTAGTCTGGTGGCCATTGCGGAGCAGGACGGAGAACCTGTAGCCGCGAACTATTTCCTGTCTCTGGAAAGCAGTTCTTAAGTTGGGAAAGATGCATGTGGGTCGACTTGTTCATGCGTCATCTACCTAGATGCTGACTCGCGCTGCTGGATAAACAGCCCGTTTCAGCTTTATAGATGTACATAGAATGCGGGGCACATATTCTGCTATATACTAGAATATCCCTTAAGGCCATGGGCTTTTTGACAGGTGAATAGGAGAACGCCCCACATATAGGGCTGTATGTACTCCGTTTCCTATGTCTCATAATCGTTATAGCCAGTACCGATTAGTGTAGTCGGACTTGATGACCAATAGTGGCAGTCTAATCCCTATTTTACTGCCTGATGTGTGCTTTATGCTCAATCACAGCGTGCATAGATAGTAATGTCTAGCCATTGCACTAGCTACGGGGTACAGTGGGCCGACGGACTGGATCGTTGGACGAAATTTTACTGCATACTGGCCCAGAGGCTAGGGACTAGATCAACAACTGGGCCAAGGGGCTAGAAAAAGCTTGGCTCAACCCAATATGCACCTAAATAAGGCACATACCGGGGCTTATTCTCACTCTACATTAATGTACCGTGCCCAAAGGCGTTAAGTCAGAAGAAAGTTAGGGAGCACGCCTATAGACCTGAGAACGGTAAAGTTGACAATTAGGCCATAACTGGCCTACGTGCGCATAGTTGATTGTGTACGGAGCAGTTGTGGGAAAATCGCTGATCAGTCGGCAGCCACTCTTCGTGTTCAACCTAGTTTGACCAATCTGATGCTTGCCTGCCATTTTCGCCAACTTGGGGCTTATCTAGCACTCAGATTATCACTGCAGCCGTCGAGGAGTCATCGGATCCTGCGCAGGCAGCCTTAGGCAGTGCGCAATACGTAATCCGCGTGGTAGGCAGACTGGCCAATCATGCATGGCCAGTCACCTGAGAACGGGCTGTCGGGACCAATCGACTGTGTGGCCGGAAGAGAGGCTTCCATCGTCCGGTCCACCGTGCGCGTCTCCCCTCAATTCCTCATCTCCGCCCCGTCGCACTCCGTCTTGCTCCCCGTCTCCAGACCGAGTCCATCTCTTATCAGTCCCTATCGGTTGACTCATTTTCCCCATCGGGCTCCCAAACGGGACGTTTCATCTAGCGACGCCTTCCTCTTCCGGCATGGCGCGGAAGAGCTGCTTATCAGGCGCGTCGCCCGTTGGCCAACTGGACATTGCTGACTGCAGTAGCGCCATCCGCCCAAATTAATCCGCCATCCGTCGCCCATATTTTCTATCGCCATGTCCCCCAGATGCAGCACACCCTCACTCTCAATCCCCAAGTCTCAGCTTGGTCGGCACGATGGAGATTTCCATCGCTCTAGGTGAGGCGGCGATCGTGCTTTTTGCCCTGATTTCTCTGGGCACTCTGCTGCCTGCACGGAGATTGTTCAGGACGAGATGGAAGACCACGACCTTCGAAGATATCGGGTATGAGGATGAAGATGGAGCTGCCACAAAAGACTCCATGGCGCAGTTCTCGAATAAGCGCCCATTCATTGTTCTCTTCCTGTTTGCACTATGTGGATTGGGGCTGTCCTTCGCCGACCTGGTGATCGCTACGGTCAACGCTCATGGAGGGAAGAATGTCGCCGTCGGGATCTGGCTGCTACCGCCAGCATGGGTAAGTCGTAACTCTTTCAAGGGTAATCTCAAGTTGGGAGCGGACTGCTGACATTTTAAAGCTTTTCCTGCTGGTGCAACTTACAGACACCATCCGCGAGGCACAACCCATTGCAAAATTTGAGAGCGCCATTTGGAAGCAGGTTACAACTGTATTGGTCGGAGGAATCGCCTTTGACACTCTGGCTAGCGAGTACGCCCACGACGACCGAATCACTGCCAGTACGGTTCTCCTCGGTCTTCAGCTGCCCACTGTCCTGGGTTTATTGGGAGCCTTTTGGTGCTTGAAGCGACGTCCGGCCATTTTCACCCGCGACGGCAAGGAGGTTGACCAAGAGATGACAGTCAGTCTGTGGAACCGCTTCACATTCCAATGGGTTCCTGGTCTCATGGCCTCCGGAGCCAAAGAAGGGTTGGAATACGATGATTTTCCTGCCATGAATCGTGCCGTACGCTCGAAGGAAGCCACCGACGACTTTACCGCCATAGCTTTGAGCAACACCCTGCCATTATGGATCCGTATCGCCTGGCACTTTCGAACCCAGCTCATTCGCCAGTGGATTGCCATCCTTGTTTCCAATTTCTTCGATGTCGCTCCGACTTTTGCCATCTTGCAATTACTTCAGTACCTCGAGAAACGAGAGAGCGCGGATGTGTTTGACCTGACTGCATGGAAATATGTCCTGACGATTGGTCTGGCCACCGTGGCCTCGACACTAGTCGACTCGCGAATCATGTGGTGGGAGAAAGGTTACATTGTCGACGCACTTCGATCGACTTTGACTGGCCTCGTCTATCGCAAGCTATTGAAAAAGAAGATTAGCGCCGATCCTCCAAAGGAGAATGAAAAAGAGAGAGAAGAGGTATGTGCTTTGTCTCCTCGTGTGCACCAGTCTACTAACCTTGCCTCACAGGCTGACCCGAATGGCCCATCCAAGTCGGAGGAAGACATCATCAATATGTTCGCGGTCGATTGTAACCAGATTGCCATGTTTGCTTCTGAGAGCTCTCAGTACGTGAACATAGTAGGCAAAATGCTGGTGACTGTCACATTTTTATGGCTGCTCATCGGCTGGCAAAGCTTGTGTGCTGGTCTGCTTGGCATAGCGGTCCTCTTCCCTATTAACGAGGCCTTGGCTAGGCGGTACGGCAAGAAGCAAAAGGCTCTCATGGCAATCCGTGACAAGCGAACCACCATGACGACGGAAGCCCTGCACGGTATCCGACAGATCAAATTCTCCGCGGCGGAAGGCCAGTGGACCGAGAAGCTTGAAGCGGTACGTGAAGAGGAGCTGGCCGTGTTGTGGAGCAGCCGAGTGGACAATATCTACATGACCATTGGATCCGAATTTTCTCCCATTGTTTTGACGTCATTGTCTCTGGCGACATATTCGTACGTTCACGGCAGCTTAATGTCCTCTGTGGCTTTCACGGCGATTAGTCTCTTCCGCCAGTTGGAAGGGATCGTGGCGCATATTCCATACTTGATGGTAGCAGCCATCACCGCCAAGGTGAGCTCCGACAGAATTGACAAGTTCCTTCGCTCGCCAGAGAGAGGCGAGAACACGCACCCGGGGGAGGCTGTCTCGTTTCACAACGCTTCCGTGAGCTTCCCTTCTGATGCTCCGGATTCCTCGACTGATCGGTTCACGCTGCGAAACCTTAACTTGGCCTTCCCCAATCATGCTCTGAGCGTCATTTCAGGTCCCACCGGATCTGGAAAGTCCTTACTTCTGGCAGCTATTCTCGGGGAGGTCGAGGTTCTTGATGGCTACGTCCATGTTCCGCGGGACGCTTGCCCCCAGGAGCGCTTTGATAGTAAGGCCACAGCTGGGAACTGGATTCTTCCAACGGCTGTCGCCTTTGTCTCACAAACCCCATGGATCGAAAACGCGACAATCAAGAATAACATCTTGTTTGGTCTACCATTAGATCCGGTCCGGTATAGCCAGGTGGTACAAGCATGTGCATTGACTGCCGACCTGGCCTTGTTCGAGGATGGAGATGAAACCGAAGTGGGCGTCCAGGGCGTCAGTCTCAGTGGCGGACAGAAGTGGCGAGTGAGTCTGGCCCGCGCCATCTATTCGCGTGCCGGAATCCTCATCATGGACGACGTCTTTAGCGCGCTGGACGCCCACGTGGGCAAGCATGTTTATGAAAACGCAGTCATGGGCGAGCTTGCCGAGGGCCGAACTCGCATTCTCGCTACCCATCATGTGTCGCTGTGTCTTCCAGGAGCGAAATATGCCGTCAGCTTGTCTGCTGATGGGACGCTGAAGCATGCAGGTGCTGTCGATCAGTTAGAAGCCGATGGCGAGCTCGACTCAATTAAAGAAACGGAGGAGAGGGAAATCCTGATTGAAGAAGAAGATGGTCCGATAACCCCGGCTGCCCCTGCCACTAAGGCTCCGCCTAAGAAGCTCATCGAGGACGAAAAAAGAGCGACGGGTCGCGTCGCAACAGCGGTCTATGCTGGCTATCTCAAAGCCACCGGAGGATGGCCATTCTGGATCTTTCTTTTCTTCATTTTCACTCTTGCCCAGGCGTTAAACTTGGGCCGAACATACTGGGTGCGGATTTGGGCGAATTCCTATGGGGACACGGAGAGTATATCGCAGTACGCAATATGTCCTTACAGAAGCACGGCGCAGATATCGCTGGGAGGGTATTCGACGCAGACCGTGTGCTCAACTAGCTCGGGGAGCTTTCCAATTGACATTAACCACCGAAGTATCTGGTTCTATCTTGGGATGTACTGTGTCATCTCGACCGTCTCAGTCGTTGTTGCTGTTGGCCGTCTTTTCAACATCTATGCTGGATCTGTTCGCGCATCGCGGACAATCTTCAAGGCTACGCTGCACAATGTCTTTCTGGCCCCTCTCCGATGGTTCGATACAGTACCCACGGGACGGATTCTGAACCGATTCACGGGGGACTTCACCTCGCTTGACTCGAACCTCTCGGAGGTGTTCTATTACTTTTCATCTGCAATCTGGGAGCTACTTGGTATTATGGTAGCCGCAGTTTTTATCTCGCCGTTCATGGCCTTGGTCGCGCCTCCCCTGGTGGTGATCTGTGCCCTCATAGGACGAAGGTACATTGGTGCTGCACGCAACGTTAAGCGACTTGAGTCCAATAGCAAGTCTCCGGTGATATCTCACTTTGCTGCTTCACTCAGTGGTCTCTCTACTATTCGGGCGTTCTCAAAGTCCGAGGAATTTACACAGCGGATGTATAAACTCATCGACACATACGCTGCCTGCACCTGGTATTCTGGTCTCTTGGGCAGCTGGCTCGGTCTCTGGGTTGGAGTCATTGCCTCGTTGTTTCCAGCCGCTATAGCCGCGTTTGTGATTCTAACCCCTGGCACCGATGCCAGCTTAGCTGGTTTCGCCCTTTCGTTCTCCATCACGTTTCACTTCATGACCTCCTGGGCAATCCACATCACAGCCCGGCTGGAACTGTATATGAACGCCACGGAGCGAATTTTCGAGTACCGGGACTTGCAGATCGAGAGCCGTGATGGGGACAACGTCCGAGCTAGCTGGCCGGAGACGGGTAGAATTGAAGTGGACGAACTCGAGGTTGGATACGCAGATGGGCTGCCTTCCATTTTGAAGGGACTGACCTTTACTGCGGAACCCAATCAACGGATTGGCGTTGTTGGTCGGACAGGTGCTGGTAAATCTACTCTGTCCCTTGCTCTCTTCCGCTTCCTACACACCCGCAGAGGTAGTGTGGTCATTGATGGGGTGGATATCTCCAAAATCCGACTTCACGATCTCCGCACCCGTCTAGCCATCATCCCGCAGGATCCGGTTCTTTTCTCTGGCACCATTCGATCCAACCTCGACCCCTTGGATCAATACAGTGATCACGAAATCCGGGAGGCTTTGATGCGCGTCCATCTCATCCCCTCCGGAAGCGACACGCCGCTCCCCAAGCCCGATCAAATTGACTCGGGTGCTAGTTCGACGATCGCTGGTTCCGAAGAAAGCGGCAACGCCAATATCTTCCTGTCTCTGTCTTCCCCGATCACGGCGGGTGGATCGAACTTATCGCAGGGACAGAAGCAGCTGCTCTGTCTTGCACGAGCCATTCTCTCCCGGCCCAAGATTTTGATTCTCGATGAGGCAACATCCGCTGTTGACATGGCGACTGATATCCTGATCCAGCGCTCCATCCGGGAGGCGTTCACAAACACTACCCTGCTTGTTATCGCACACCGTCTGAGCACAGTGGCGGACTTTGACCGCATTCTGGTCATGAAGGACGGTGTTGCAGCGGAGTTTGGCACTCCTGGGGAGTTGGTGCAAATGGAGGGGGGGATCTTCCAAGATATGGTGAATAAAAGCGGAGAGGAGGATGAATTGAGACGGATGATGCTGGAGTAGACCATATAATTCATTTCCTGTTGTTGATTTCTTTATTACCATAAAATGAAAAAGGGCTGAATTGGCATTCACTGATAATCTTGTTTTCAGTACTACTGTGTGACCTTACTTGAATACTAATGTATTCTTTGCAGGTCCTCGGACTCCTTTCACAGGAGAACTATGGCTGATATCATCATCTATTCGACATTTAATTCACGATCTTCCCATATAGCATACTTACTAGACCTTTACCACTCATAAGACAGCCCTAACGTATCTGCGAAAGTCCTTTATGACCTTCACTCACAATATTAGGTTTAAGCCCCCCAGGGGAAGAGAAAAGATATTATGTAACGCTGTCCTCCACATCTAGTATGATGAGATGATAGACATACCAAAACAACCACCACCACCAACAACGTGAAGTTATATTGCCTGCATCATCTATCTACGTTAGGTAATATGTTAGCACTGCTTGAAATGTGGTTTTGAAAGAGGCTTTGGTACGCAAACCGTGGGTATTATAATAGTTGTCAGGGGTAGATTCTCATGACTTGTTGTAGGGTGAAATAGGTATTTAATACGATTTAAATTAGTTCTACTAATGAAAGATGTGGCCGACATATTGCTAACGCAGGTGATGGCCTAGTTGGTATGGATGGGAATAAGACCCTACGGCTTACTGATACAGATATAGAGGATTATCATCATTCTCAAAACAACCAACATAGTCTCTCATCTATCCCCCAGGCTGACGTCGGAAGTGCGCATACGGATCATAGAACGTGATCCTATCACAAATCCCCTCATAATAGGGGAACTGTAATCCCTCCAGCCTATTCGCAAGGTACACTTTCTGGACGTCTACAAGGTGCTGTAACTCTTGAAGCACAATCGAAAGCTCCAATCCGACATTGTCAGTACAAGGATAAAATGTACACGCGATCTGCATATTTACCGGATCAGGCACGGGGTTTTCCAAACGACGATGTTCATTCACTTGATGCATTTTGGCCCAAACTACGAACAGAGCCGTCAGTTTCCGGGACGGATCATGGTGCATCGCATCTTCCATGCCGAGACCTCGATTAGCAAATTCCCGGAATCGGTCACGCACTGCTAGGTTGACAGGCATAGCCCGCTTCCTCAATGCAGCCACCTGGGTGCGAGGCCATGGTATTCCTTCGGTGAAGGGTATTGGTCTCTCTCCGTAGAAATGGGGTGGATTGACTTCGCCGAAGGGTATTAGGATGCCCCCTATGTGGGTGGATGGGGGATTATTCATGATGAGGGAGGGATGTTCGTCCGGTAGAGTTTGGGTGAGTGAAAATGTGTGGAATTGAACATTTTGGTATGTTTGTGATGTGAAGAGAGTCTGGAGGTAGGTTACGCGCGCTTTTATATGTACTCTGGGGGTGTCTCACATGACCTTTCCGATAATTGTTGTCATCATTCCGGAAGCCGGAGCCAAAGATATGATGTGCTCCTCGCTTTAGTTTTGATGCAATGTTCCATTCAGGAATTGGATGTAGTCTGGTTCTGGTATTTCCAGACTGTCGGGTATGTGAAAGCATGACAAAGTCCTAAAGTAGCTCGTCGAGCAAGAGCTCAAGGGCCTTGTGAAGTAGAAAGCCGCTACAGACACACTGGCCATGCTAACCATATACCAGTGTTCACTATCTGCACTCCTCTACACTCTCTATGCATGCTTTAAGAGCGGTTTTACTTGTAACTAGTAGAAACATACTTTCTTTTCTAGATCTCTGTCTAGTGGTATGGGCGGAGAGTGTAAAATGTATGCAGATAGCAAACACCAATGTGTGGTTAGCATGACTGGTGTATCTGTAGCACCTCTCGTAGAGTATCCAAAATCTGACCAGGCATAGTCTATAGAAAATAGTGAAGGGTTTAGAACGGGATATATAAATCAGACCTAAGGCTTGAATCTATGTAAAGACCTGGACCTACTAGGATACAGTATGAGCAGATCGTTAGTGGGATCAGTTGGTGCACCAGTGGCAAATATGTCACAAGTACTACTGCGTCCTTCTAGGGTAATGTTATGAGGTTCTTCAGCAGCCGAGGACAAATAGCAGCAACTTGTAACATTAGTGGACTGGCAGAGTTCCAAGGTCCACTGATAAACCTCATGATTTATAAGCACCGTACCATAGTATATTAATGGAGATCGGTTCTGACCCAACGGCCATCTACCACCCGCGGAAGCGCTCGCATTGGTAACAATCATATTAGATTAGATTAGATTAGGTTAAGCCCTGATCCACATTAGAACAGCCAACCAGAAGCTAAAGCTCCAACTAATCATGTTGGCTCCCCCGGGTGGGAGCTAACCTAAGCAGTTTTAATTAGGTCTCCCCTTGCATGTAAGGAACTGTAGTCCGTATTGTGTATAATCACAATCCACTATAGCTTATTAAAGCCAAGGTATAGATATAATACTACTTCATATAATACTTATTCCACTACCGAGATGGGAGATCACTATGCATTACACAAAAGTAAATGATGGAGAGATCCAGTATATTATTGGCTCAGACGCCCTGGAAAGACCCAGGGAAATTATCAACGGCAAACAACAAATTAAACTAGGATGTCGACACCTGGAGACAATAAAAAGTGGTACGCCCCGTTTCAGTATATGGAACTTATCCGAGTCAATCAGCCCCAGCTACATTATTTAAGGTCCTCGTCACCCACATTAAGAGTGTCTCAGCGTTGCAACACATCCTCTTCTCTGTTATTGTTTCCCCACTACACCTCTTAGCAATGTCCATGCAAAGAGTTCTCGTATTCAAAGTCGCCGAAGATCTTTACTGGGATCGGGGATACGTAATGGGAAAGAAAAAATTTCCTACGCCTGAAGACCAAATTGGTCATTGGGAGAGGGTCCGAGCACTCCTAGAAAAGGGCGTCAAATTTCGAAATTGCAAGGAAATTGGTGCCCCACTAATGGTTGTGAAGATTCCAATTCCTTTGCAGCCAGGGGTTTTGGAATACATCAGGGTGCCTGTCACACATGTCACTGTTGTGCATGGTCTAGACGAGGCCGGAAGACAAGGCAACATCCCCGTGAACATACCCAACAGCGTGCAATGGGCCATGAGTTGCTTGGAAACTTCTCTTGAAAGCAGAGTATGGCCTAGTATTGATACTTTCCCGGGGTTTCTGGCCATGGAATGCGTGATTCATCCCCATTATGCTGACCCTTGGAAAGAGCTCCAGTGTTTGAGTTATGAGCTGGCATATCTGAGTGACCTCTTATCAAGTCAAACGGTAGCGTTCCCTTATATTGATGGCATTTGCCACAAGATCGACTTCTCTTGGAATCCTACCAGGTTGCAGATAGATAGAATTGAAGCGACCGGGGTACCTGAAGAATGCCTAGCTCGATGAATCCCGGGTACAAATCAAAGCAACCTAGGTATCTGGCCAGTGTTAAATGGATGCGTGTTTTGTTCGCAGTTTGGCTACTTCCTACGAACTTTCCTAGTCACTCTTGTATCACGTCACGATATGCTCGTCTTGCTTTCTTAGTCAGACTGTTCTTTATGCAGTCTCTCGTGACTCATTCATTTGCTCGTTCATAAATCTAGTTCACACTCTTTAACTTATGTGCTTTCATGTAGAATTAGGAAACTTTATCTGTAGCGGGTTCTGAGGCTAGGTATCGGTTTCTATTTTCCCTCTAAGATTAATCCAGTATTAAGTTCTCCATTATTATGTCTATAACATCAATATACATATGTAAGTTAATACTGTTGACATTCAAGGACTGACCAGAAACCAGCTGTGGTTTTGGCCTACTTAGCAAGTCCTGTGAAGAAATAATACCCAAATTCGTTCCGGCCTGACTCAATCATTTAGTAGACTTTTGACGAAATATATCTATGTTTTTGCGTCCCTGATGCCTTTCTCATCGGACTTTTACTTGATCTTTGAAAGTCTGGTCCGAAAATTCTATCAAAGTCTACATTCCTCCCAAATCAATTCCATTCATGTATACACAAATTCCACCCTAGTTCTAGTAAATCATATTCTAGTACATAAAACGATAATCACATCTCCCTCAACCGATCCAACAAGAACCGGAAGATATAATTGTTGATTCCAGTCGAAATCTCAATCTTTTGAAGCTGTCGCTCAATCTTCCCTTCCAGAGAATGTAAAGTCTCTTCAGTAAATTCGAGACTACCTTGCTCTTGCATCTCGTCCAGGATCAATTTCTTTAGATCGTCCGACAATCCTGAATTTCTGGCTCTTTCGCAAAGGATATTTTGAAGTAATACCGAATTTGGAGAATGAGTCATGACGTGGATTAGCGGGAGGGAAAATTTGCCTTCGTCGAGGTCTTGCGCAAAGCCTTTTTCTTTTTGGTACTATTACCCATGTTAGATGAGATGCCTCGTTGGTTTAGGGGGGAGGGTTATACCTTTGCTGATGCGAGGTTTATATAGTCATCACGAGCTTGGAAGTATTGACCCAGGAGAATCATGAGATCTCTAAGATCGGATTGTTGGATAGTTCTGTCATAAAGTCGTTAGTTTAAACTCTAGGTTCACTTCGCCTGGTCAAGGGGGATACAACGTACTCAGCAGGAAATGTCCCGTGGATGTATAAAAGGTGGCTAGCGAGACAAAACAATGCACCGGTTTCTATTGCACTGTCAATTCAACAGCACATGCTGCTACTGGAGAACCAGGATTCGTACTCAATCGATTCATCTCCATATACTCTATGATCGTCGGACACTGCCCACAACGCGTCCAGTGAAGATCCATTGCTTGCCCTAGATGGAGATTCCGGACCTCCTCTGCCTCAATTATTAGCACAAGGTGGGTAATTACCTCGGGTATGGACCAACCAAAGAAACCGTTCATGGTATCTAATTGCATCAATGGGGAAGCCTTCTCGAAAGCCAAGGTAAGAGCGAAAGTTGCAGCGTTGATAGTCTGTGGCACTCCGAAGACACGATAGGTTGCTGGACGGCCTCTTCGCAGCTCTGAACTGTCCTGGATGTCGTCGAGGAGAAGCGAGGAGTCATGAAGATGTCCAATTATACTCTCCACCTGATTGGCTGCCGTTTCCGGTGCTTTGAACCATAGGTTCAAGGCTTGAATGATGGTACCTCTTACATTCTTGGATGGAACACTCCGAAGATATTCGATGGGTTGCTCGAGGATCTAATCCGAAGTCAACTGCACTGCTTAGAATCCAGTTGGAGGATGCTGGCAAAGATAACCAACCTTGTGGTATGAGTCGTTTGCTGATTTCTCGGTATCGTCTGGTGCTCCGTTTTTCTCACCTCCCAGAGAGGAGCCCTTTATTAAGGTATCGCATGTTGCTGTTGCTTCATCAAAGGTGAAGCTGGATGGGCTGGAAGGCGTTAGACCCGCCAGATTTGGGACGTCCATCCATTGATGGAAGCGATCGGCGACAGCGCTCCAGTACCAATTTCCGGACAGGCCTAGGCCAACCATCTCGAGGAAGTAGGTGATGTCTCTTGACTTGGTTGCGCAGTCATTCTTGGCGAGATACTCCTGTTTCCTGGCAATGAATTCTCTTTCCAATGGCGCTATCTTCTCTCTGAGCAACATCTCTTTCGCCTGCGACACAGTCAAGTTAAGCGTTTTCATCAGGTACCAGACCGCATTTGACATCATAGACTTGGTGGGGAGCTCTATGGCCACCTCTTTATTGAAGCTATACAAGTCGTTGACAAGCGCTGCGGTAGCAGTGGCAGGCCACCAGACTGGTTTCAAGTCCTCAATATCCGCGGATGTCAAGTCCAGCTCGCAGCAATAGACGATTGACATGAGACTAAACCTGTGCACGTCTCAGCAACATCACCAAAAGCTGAATGAATGGTAACACACTCTGTCCCAAAATCATAGACACGATATTGCAACAATTCATCCCATGTCGTAAAGTCAGCCGCACCGAGTGTTTCATGGATCTTGGATAGATTATTAATAGCCTTGAGGACAAGGTTACCTCGTTTTCGGTCGATTTCAAGAAGACGCAGGAACACTTGAGACTGTATTTGCTTTATTGCGCTAACTTGGAGACCGGTTGCTTCGCTCTTTCGTACTTCCCATCCGACGGATTCGGGTGCTTCTTTAGGGCGTGTCTAAGTGTACGTTAGTATCTAAAGGTGTTTTGTCGATATTAGTCGTACCTGTGAGCTGCCACTAGTTGTGACCACATCTATAACTTGTCAGAAGACCTGAATGGGTAAGTATATACTACACAAGGAGGGACCATACCGTCATGAGCACAAAAGTATTCGATAAGTTTTGTGAAAACCTCAACTCGATCCGGCTTCACTTCAGGAGGGAAGAAAGCAGTGACAGGCCCTTTGGGGGAGCTCCCTCCATGGAAGGCAAATGAAACTTCCGCCTGCCATTGTTGATGGAATTCTACAAGGGCTTTCTCTGCCACGTCTGCGTACTTGCTTCTGCGAACAGGTAGACTAGTTGCGCATACACGAGCGACCTCCTCGCTATCGACAAGCTCGGAATGTTCAAACGAGATATCACCAGATGCCATTGTATCGACTGGCTTCGTCTAATAGAAGATTAAGTTCACAGATCGTGGAACAGAGAGGCGGGGATATGCAATACTGCAGAGACAAGCAAGTATTTAAGCATAAGGCTCTGGTCCCGTTGGTTGGGCCATGTTACTGTAGAGACAAGGAATGTAGCGCCGATCATTATCTTTATCGATTCCGGAAATATATTCCACTGGCGATCCTCATGGTGGCGGAGATGCTTTCCGCGGCTGATACACCGACATCCTTATTAGGTTATAAGTCTACAACATACAGCCTCGATAATTGGTCTTTTGCACACGCATGTTGCTTTTTACATTGGTAGAAAGAGGTCGCGCATATATACTCCAAAATTGAATCCATTGGAAGGTTGTGGGTGCTATTTCCTACTTACATTGCGGCAAATCAGCTAGAAGGATATTTGAAAAAGCACGGGTCTTTCGATGATCCCAACGGAAGCAACGCGAGAAGTTTATCGTCTATTAGCCAAATGGTTGCCCACAGGTACACAATCAATCTTCTAATAGACCCTGTAGATAATTGATCATATGATCTATATAGTGATGAGTTCGCAGCTCATTGGCTCTCCCTGCCCAGGCTGAGAATGCAGGGCTGAAGGCAACGAGCTGCCTCCATCGCCGATTTTGTTGGGCTGCCGAAAGCGGGCCGTCTCAAGGAACAAAAAAAGCAAGGCCCAACCACGATGACCAATCAGAGTGAATGTAATGCATGATCAAATATAGAATTCGATGGTTTCAAGAAACATGCTCTATTTGATAAATAGTCGCAGAACGTGCATATCCCACGTAGCGCTAAGACCAGGTATCTCCTTGGCCGGCCGGTTGCAGTTGCCACAGATCGAACTCAGATCTAAGTGAAACGCAATCTGATCGCTCCTCTTTTCTTTTCTTTTCTTTTGATATTGACGTCAGGCCCCAGTCTGGATTTTAGGTAATTGTTGAGCTGTGTTGGAAAAGAGGGGATGGGGCGTAGCTATTGAATGGCAAGTTACCAAGGTTACACAAATAAATGGACAGCTATTTGTAATCTCAAATGCCACAATTTAAGACATTTTACGTGATTGGATACCACATGACTAGATCTGGTCCGAAGAATTAGCAATAAGATGGTTTGGTTTGTGGTTTGTTTGATAAAATCGAGTCTGTATCCCCTGAATACGGAAATGAAAGACCACATATTTGCCTCCTTATGGGTACCACAAGTTCACTCCTAGAACATCGCGATCTGTGAGCGTCTTAAGCCGTCTTGTATATCTCACTAGACACTCGAATATCGGTCTCAGAAGAATCAAGTTATTTTGCTATAAATATGCCAAAGTGTAATGCTTCTGTCGAGCACCTTGAATAGTTGGTGATATTTCTCAGCAGGACGGCATGCGAGGAGACATGGACATAGCAGCCTTTCAGACGGGCGCTTCCACTCGCCTTTTAACTAACTGTAGAATGCCATGCTGAAACCGCACATTCACAGTAGTTTCTGCACTGATTCACTGATAACCTGTCGAACTCTAATAACACAACACGAAGTCAGGTGACCCCCAAACAAGAATCCGCCGCATTGACTGTACTCATCAGACTGCTCCCTCATTTCCCTCTCCAACCCCATGTATACCCCAAATACCAAGCATCCTTAAAATCCATGATATTAACTCCAGGTCTGTTCTTTCCCCACAACACTCCTAGATTCAATACACCCAACACCGAAACCCAAGTAGTGGACCCCGCACGTGCCCCCAACAAACCCTACTCCATACCTCCCGCCCCCATCACCCAACCGCCAAGCGCAACTAACTCTCTAATTCCGAGGAACAACGCAGAAAACCGGCCTCCGAGAGTCTAAACCCAGTTTTCGTCATCCACGGTCGTGGCAATAAACTCAATGTATATATACTCCAGTTTCCACTCTTCCAATAGCTCAGATACCTGTCTAGTTATCTACCCCACACCAATCACCACAATGCCCTACACCGGCCACTGCATCTGCAAAACCATCCAAGTGTCGCTGTCACACCAGCCGTCGAGTTCTCTACGGTGTCATTGGTGAGTCATCCTAGTATAAGTTTCCCTTGCAACGGGTTTGACTAATTGAGGAATGAATGAATGAATGCTATAGTCGTAACTGCGCCCGTTCGGGAGGAGGTATCTTGTACCCTTCATTACAACGATCCAGTTATATTAACCTGACCATCACCCTAGGATCCTCGATAAACTATGTCCTTGACTCAGATGATGTGATACTTACTGATCCGCATTCTCTATTGAAGAGTTTCGATGATACGGATACTCTGAGTGGGAATGTCGTTCTGGTATGCTATCCTTTACCCCCCCCCCCCCCCCCAACCCCCCTCCTCTCTCTCTACTTCCCGTGCGAAGACTTATTAACCATGTATGTAGCGTCAATTCTGCAGCCAATGCGGAAGGTAGGCCCACTTTGTCCTTAAGAAGAGAAGTTCTGTGTATACTGACTGGTATATAGTCCCATCGCGACGAAAAGTCCCCAGTTCCCGGGTAAAACTCTTCTGAAGGCTTCTTTGTTTGATGTCATGGCGAAGCCAGAGATGGAGGTGTTTACGGATAGGAGGCAGAAGTGGGAGGGGGCAGTGGAGGGGGCGAAGCAGGGTTAGGTGGGGTGGCTTATGTGCGGGTTGTTTGTGTTGGGGGTTAGTAGAGAGGAAGTAGAGAGGATAGTTGGTCTTGGACAGGATAGGATCTCGAACCAGTTATCTGGATGGACATCGCAATAGCACGGGGATATAATTTCAGTGTAATGCTACTTGAGGCGAATAAGGACTTGGGTGGGTAGTGCTCTTATTCCGATCCGAGGAACCATCGGCTGGATAATTCCGGGATATTTCCACGCCGTCCCGATAACTTTATTCAGCAATGACGTAGGGAGTAGCTCCATTGTTCATAAATACATGGCTTACACTGAAGGCATTCTCGTCACTTGACAGTGCTTAGTTATACATCTAATCTGATTCTACTGCATTATCCCCAAAGGACACCATGACTCCCAATACGATGAAAGCCCTCCGGCTTGTACAGGTACCCTTCGCTTCTATACACCCCTAATTCCCAACACCCATTAACAAACCTAGTACAACACCCCCTACCAACTCCACGATATCCCCATCCCCACAATCACCCCCAACGAGCTCCTGATTAAAGTCGGCGCAGCCGGATTTTGCCACACAGACTACCAAGTCTACACAGGGGTCTACAACTCCCCCACACCGATGACACCCTCGCACGAGCCCGTGGGAACTATTGTGGCAGTGGGGCAAAATGTCTCCCCGGAGTGGAAACCCGGCCAACGCATTGGGATGTTAAATTTCCGACACGCGTGTCATTCCTGCGTCGGATGTGAAGTTGCTCGTGATCCGTTGCGGCCGGATGAGCCTGATGTGCGGTTCTGTGAGAAGAAGGATATGGCGGGGATTAGTGCCGATGGGGGATTCGCGGAGTATGTGGTTGCGGATCCGGCGACGTGCGTGCCTTTGCCGGAGGGGTTGGAATTTGAGCAGGCGGCGCCGTTGATGTGTGCGGGGGTGAGTTTTGTGCGATGTGCGAGGGCGGATGAGTTGCTGACGGATTTTAGGCTACTGTGTGGACGGGATTAGATCGTTTGGGACTGACGGCTGGGTTGCCGGTGGGTGTGATTGGGAATTGGGGGCTGGGGTCGTTGGCTTTGCAGTTTGCTGCAGGGTTGGGGTATTCGACGGTTGCGATTGATAATAGGCCGGAGGGGTTGCAGTTGGCGAGGGAGATCCCGGAGCATTTGAGGCCCGGCAAGGTAGTGGATTATAATGCGAATGAAGCAGCCAAGGAGGTGGTAGATTTTGCCGGGGGTGGTGGGCTGGCTGGTGTGTTGGTTTGTACAGATAATGTGGAGGTGACGGAGTGGAGCTTGAAATTGCTTCGGACGCATGGGGTTTGTGTGCCATTGGGACTGCCGACGGAAGGGTTCAAGTTCTCGGCTTTCGATACTATCTTCAAGGAGTTGACGATCAGGGGAGCACTGGTTGCGAACCAGCGGCTTGTCTCGGATATGATGAAGTTGGTCGCGGAGAAGGAGGTGCGGTCGCATGTGCAGACCGTCAAGCTGGAGGACGGTACGAATCTACCGGATCGGTATATGAATCCGCGTCTGAAGGGGCGTTTGGTGGTGATTATGGAAGGTAGTGACTAGCAGGGTTGGCAATTAGGATCTTGTACCGAACATCTGGATACACTCGTTGACAGCTGATGACATGATAATATAGGATAGGAATGCAGCAATCGTGGTAAATGCACAAGCCCCATATGGCACCTGAGCCTGAAGAGCGGCAAGCCATCACTCCATCAGGAAACCGGCTACCTCGGGGCTTCATAAGAAACATGAAAGAAGGTTGTCCGGGAGTGGCTGGGAGCCAGCAATATACGTGGCGAGGTCCGGATCCTGCAAGGCTGGGTCAGTCGCCTGCAAATTGGCGACTGCCTGTGGCCCTGCATCCGGGAAGCCCAAATGGAAAGGCCAGGTGCGAAGATGTTGAGTAATTGAAGTATGCTCGAGGGCGGACTCTGGCACAGAGCTATGCAGCTCCCCTTGAGGGGAAGCACTAGGAAAACCTGTTAGCCACGTTATAAAGCACAGAACAATAGCCACCCACTCAAGCCAAGGAAACTCCGTCATCAGGGATTCACCCATAATCCCTTCTCCAGATGAGAAAACAACGCTTTTAGCCATCAGCATCACGTCCGTGCTAAGGCGTTTTCCCGTTCGAGGGCCAATATGGTTCATGCCATCGAGACATCGGATCGCCTGCTCAACCACCGAGAATGTTTCTTTGGCGTAGCTTATGGTCGTGGCGGGGTCCAGAACCTGATAGAGAAGTGTGATACAGGCAGCAACCAGGTAACTGGCTAATGATCCGTCAGAGCGGGCGTCTGGCTGGCGAGTGAAGAGGCTTGCATGGGCGAAGCGAATGATACTACGTGCGGACATCACGGACGCATCGATAGATTCCTGAAGCTGGATGATTCCAGGAGCGTGCTTTTGTGCCTCAAGGTTGGAGCTGAAAAAGGTGGTAAACACTATGACTGGCCGGTGGATGAGCATGCGCATGGTGTGGTAGAGCAGACCAAGGTGCAGGCGTTGAATCTCTTGCCACCCTTCTCCGATACTGGATTCTTCGTCCAGAAAATTCAAATAATCTGGCAGTTCCTGACCAATAGCGCTGAGACCCGAATCCATTTTGACCATGTTGCCCTCTAAGAGGTACTGTTCGGTTGCGGTCAGATTCCCGAATGGATATACGTCTATAAGAATGCGATCCGCCATTTTTCCAATTTCGGCCATGATGCGCACAAAAGCACATTGTGTGGCGGCGTTTGCATGCGAAGGGTCACCCAGAGGAACAAAGTGAGAGGTTGACTGGTCCTGTGGGTATGGAGCATCAATCTGGTCCTCCCGTAGGCTAGAAGGACGTCCCACCAGCAAAGCGGCCACGCGTTCGGAGGCAAAGGTGATCCAGAATGCAAGCTTGAGATGATGAGGGTTCAAACCCGAACCATCGACTACGGGGACACGGTTGAGACCAAGACTCAGGACAGCGCGCATGGCATATCCCAGATATAAGTAGTTTTCGTTTGGCCGCATTACCTGCTGGGCATAGAGAGCCTAGAGGATTACATCAGTGCTACATCCCGGGTGCCTCAATGTTGGGACGTACTTTGAGCAATAATATATGAACCAGTTGTAAGGTGGGCTCACTCAAGACGGAAAGCGGAATATCTACGTTTCGAGAAAAGTATTCAGCCCATTCGTTAGTCCCGTCCAGGCCATCTGTACCCACTATTGGAGAGACGAGGGCACCAATGGCCAGAACCATGTGCAGGATTTCTTTGCCTCTAACTGGCGCGCTTCGGGCTGGTGGCTTCCAAGACTGCGTCCATTGGCTCATCACATCTGCGTAGACCAGGATTGGCATCTGTGGGTGAACGAGCTTAAAGTAGCTTCTAATAAAGAGCTCGCCGAGATTGCGAGAAAGGAATACCTCGAACCGGGGTTGAAAATGATGGTTCGGATGAGAGAAGAGGAAATTCTCCAATCCCCAGGCGCGTAGCCCTGCGGGAACGGGACTGCGATCCTCGGTATGATCTGCTTCGGAATTGTGATTTAACCTGTCATAAACGCGCTGAACAAAGGCGAAATGGGACGAGGGGCCTGTCGTACTGAGTCACTAACGATTGGAAGCGTGCCACGCGAGAATGGGATATACCATAGAACTGGAAGGCTCCCGTTTCCGAGTTGGACACCCCGATGCCCGTTGTCGTCCCCTCGTGCCATTGGCTCGAATGAGGCACTGCTGTCTGAAATGGCGGCCGAGGTACCAATTCCGTTGGGATGTTCCCGGCTGCGGGGGATCTGGTCTTGGATGGGGAAGCCACGGGGCGACTAGGCCGAAGCCTCGGAGCAGGAGGGCGGATACGCGACTTGCCTAGCCGGTAGGTGCAGGCTGAATTGTGCTCCTGACAGCGAGCACATTGTTGGCGACCATCACATCGAACCTTCCGGAGACGACATCGTTCGCATGCTCGAGAAATCCGACTGATACTCCGAGACGGATCCGAGGTGTCGGTAGTCGAGCTTACTCTGCCAGTTGGGAGGCGATGTGGGTCGGAAGCTAGATCCATTGATGGCCTTTGAGCTCTCACAGCCTGTATCCGCTTTACCTTACTTTAGCTTTCACGCCAGGTCTTTGTGCTTCGGTCATGGCGGGGAAGCAATTCAGCGAGAGGAAAGAGCAGCAGACGACGGGCCAGGGGAGTGGATGACTAATCCTCCACCCCGCATGTTAAACAACACTGACCGGCCAATTATACATGCCTGCTAGGAATCGCCGTCGATACTATAGAACTACAACAGATTTGGCTGGTCAGAGATTGGCTTCTCGATCTGGAAGATGGGTCTTTTCTCGCAACAAGTCCTCATTTGAGATTCTTCATGGCCACAGGTTACTTTGAAAGTGACATCATGAACTTCAGACGGGCCTCGGGCCGACATCTGTTTCTAATTCCGAGAGCTTCTCTGATTCGCCCATTTTCCGAACAGGACATGCCGCTCCGAGCGAGGCAAAAACAAACCCCCTAATTGGCCATTTTACCCCTTAGTTATGTCACACCTATCATTGCGAAGCGTACCCGTCCAGAGCCTAGGTTGACTGGATTTGTGCGCGGCATCCCAGTTCCGAGACGGAATACCGTCTCGGACCTGCGAGCCCTACCAAATGCTTCCTCTACTGCGCCGCCATCTCCCAACTTGACTTCCCCAGACAAAATCAACATCACAAATACCAAGCCCGTTAACAAACCAGGACTGTAGGTTGTTATATTCTCTACTTGTTGTGGTGTCTTGAAAAAAGCGCGCATTCGTCAATACGAAGCTCTTTAGGCCCTTCGTCAATGATTCCTCCGATTGCGGCACTAATATTGGCGAATAATTCTCCATTGATGATCAAAGGCTATCCAGTTGGTCTTGAATTGATTATTTGTAATCGTGTGACAGACCAGGCTATGCGTCTTTGTGACTGTACCAGGTGTATATGAATTGAACATGGCACGAAACGGACCGAATACAGAGAACATGATGTCGAGGAGCTGGAAAGTCCGGAGCCCACTTAGCTAGGTATTGCATGGTCGTCTACTCTCTACGATCATTCTCTTTCAAGATTATTTCATTTAACTTAATCACTACGCCTCCGATAGGACTCTCCCAGAGCTTTCCAAAGGCCCAGATCAGTCATGTCAACGACGAGATAAGGCAACTTTCTGCCTCAGGATTCTTATCACTGAGCCATCCCCACGAATCTGAATGCTGTTTCAGCAGTGCGACGACTTTTGCAATCAATGAAACACCACTGTAGCAGTATTGCTAAGGTCGAGACGTGTTCAGAACTCCAAAGGGAACACCTTTTCCGAGATATCTTTTCTGCCACCGGCACAATCCTTGGCCCAGTTGCCGTCCCAATTCTAAGATTACAATTCTTGAGAACATGCAGATGGTCAATTGACCTTGGCTCATCATTCAGGCTGTCATATAGGTTATTGAGGGTCGGAGACTGATTCTGGTGACATAGAATTATTGTTGATATTGAGTCTTTCGATGTTCGTGAAGTTATGAGTTCGGAAATATAGTTAGTCATCAGGTCTGTCGCTGGACCCTCCTCCCGTGCGCTGTGGAATTCGTGGTAAATGCCATGTTTCATTGTGCCGAGTTGACGGGTGAGCTTAAAAAGGCGGGCGGGACTGCACCGATAATTGTTTTACTGGGTAGATGATGCTAGGAAATAAGGTATTTACTCTCCATCAGTAGGTCTGAACTAGGTCTTTACGTAGATATAGGTCATAGGTCTGAATCAAGGACAGTGTTCTATGCCCTTGAGGGAGACTTTTTCTTGTTTGACAGGGTCCTTTGGGATTCCTTTCACTAAGTTCAAAAGAGTATTGACGATGCTTACTGAAGTCCTTCGCAACGCCTTCGGCCACGGGATCCCAGGCCAGAAGCTACTTTCGTAGTATACAGCATGCTAGCCTTTCATAACCGAAACAATATCTTTGCTCTTCAGGTTAACGGCAGTGGCAAAGACCCTCACCCAAGCATCGAAGTTCAGTAAGAATCACAAAAACAACCAGTCACCTGAACCCCCAGAAGTCACAAAGAATAACATCATATGATAAACAACAGCTGAACAAAACCCTAAGCCAGCCCTTCCTGCTTATCCACAACAGTCTGCTTTCTACGTTCATACCCTGCATCAGTGCCATTAATCAATCCCTTCTGCTCTAAGATATCCAATAACTCGAGAACATAATCTTGACAATTGTATCCCGGGAATTCGTTGTGGATGACCACCTCTCGGGCGGCATTCTGAATAGCGCTGATACTGGAGTTGGGGACGTGACAAAGATACACCAGTTCGATGAGATCCGAAGATGCACGAGCGTTGTAGTTGCTTTCGTCGAATCGATACCGAGTGGAGGAGCCCAGGGCCTGAAGGATGATTTTTTCTTCGGGTGTCGGACCGTCGATGAAGAGGTTCCAATGTTTGTAGATGCCTTCGGCGTTGTAGATGGCGACGGACAGTTCCGATGTAGAAGACATGGTGAAGTCTTGGACGTGATGTAAGTTGATGTTATGGAGAGTAGTCTGGCGACGGAGAGGTATTAGGGGCACAAATCGTGAGAGGGATGCTTGAGGATAAAAGAAAGGGTTGCTTTTGATTGCAAATCTGAGAGAAGTAACGGGGGAATGGGTGGGGGGGGACTCGATGGCATTATGTAGGTTCCGTAATACAATGGTGGTAATGTCGACGACGTTCTTTTGTCACACACGGGCCGTTGCCTGTGGCGACAGAGCTATTCATTGCGACTATTTGCATGATTCATCACGGGAGGTGAGATGATTCTCTTCTATTCTTGGTCGGTCTACGCCGAATTAGTCGTTGAATAACCAGCGATGGATGCATTCAAGACTTGATACAGTCAGAGTGAAGGAAAGGCTCGGCTATCCACAACATCGTATTGGGATCAGATGCGGCCCAGACTATCGGACTTGGATTAAATTATCATGCGCCCTTTCTGACGGAAAATGGCCTGGATATCATTATGCCATATTGCAGCAATGCAGTAAACGCTTGTGGAAAAAATGTGTTCGGATGTATGTTGTCGGCACATCTGTCATTAGCGAACAAAACTTACAACATCAAAGCTCATCCAACTGGGGCCATAACGCCAATTGTGGCGTGAATATGATTTCCCTCTGTACAAAAGACGGACAGGATAAAGAGGCTGAGAAGTAATGCAGTACAGTGAAATAACACGAGGTTGAATCCTTGCAGCCCCGGCGCTAAACCAGGCCCTTTACCGGAGCTGGAGATCATCATCCACCCAGAAGTTATTCTAAGAGGGACTAATCATTTAGTCGTAGTGCTCAGGTATGTTAGTAATACTCTGATACATATAGATGAAACATATCCTTTAAAAGGGGCCGGCTGAGAACATTTCGATTCTATTTGAGCCATTCAGAAAACAACATGCCTGACAAGATTGTTCCCAAACAATTCATCACAGAACGCCTCATTCACCATCGAGTGTAGCTGTAACGATGAATACTGGCCCGTCCTCCTAGACCTGGAAAAAACACTGGCGCCTATAGGATAACAGGTGTATCCGGGGGGGACCTCATAACCTCGGAAATGCGATACATCCTCTATAGACGTTATTAAACGCTCGGTGCGCTCATTCTAGATTGAACATTTTTCACCTTTGAAAAATAAGGACCTTGTGCTCAGTTGATCCGGGGAGAATCGATGACTTGGCACATCTTCTTTCTGCCCGTCTAGGGCCGGATGGCCTCTCTAAAACACCTGTTGTTGGCATGTCATCTGCGGAGGTGACCACGACGTATCTTACTTTCATGTCTATGATTGAAACAAACTAGTGTGTTCGTATTAATGTAATCCGCGCTAGTAGATAGTTGTGCAAGGCTCAATAAATATGGGTGTCGGTAGGAAGTCTGTGTGAAAAAGGAGATCCCTCATCAACGTGAACGCTGAGGTTTGGCTGTCAGGAACCAGTGCGCCCGTGGGATCCAATGTAATGTTCCGATTATGTAGACGGCGAGATTTAACATGACAAATGCACGTGCCCTTGGTCTTGTGGTGCGTAATAGTCAGTGGTGGATACTTCGAGGCTAAAATATATCAAGTCGTTGTTTCTGAGCCTTTCAGCGGCTTTGTCTATATCATGAAGGACTAACTTAAGTTCAAAAGTAAGTAGGCTAGAAGAACAGATCTGACGACGAGAGTAGGCTCAGTCAAACGATCAAATTAAAAATGATTCAATACTCTATTAAACAAGAAGATAGCATGCCATCGCACTCAGAAGAGGAACGAAAACCCACACAAAACACTTAGACCCAGCGCCAGTAAATTGTGCCGAATCGGCCTCAAGTGTAGCTGATGCTTGCCCTGAAATACCCTCACTACCTTGAGAAACACTAGCTGTAGGGTGCAAGTGGTTGAATGCAAAACTGGACGATGGAACCCCGGATGCAGAATGGGATTTATTGGCCCAAGGGTGGATGCCAAAGCTGTTGTTTCCTTTCATCCCAGCACCTGCAGGTAAGGAGGAGCCATGTGGAGAATGCCCCTGGGGCCAAGGAGCGTCAGGTCGGCCAGGCTTGGTGTCACCGTTTCCAGATGGGTGTGTGGATGTTCCCTTCCCGTGTTGGCTTTGAGAATCGGGGCTGACACCGGAATTATCTGCATTAGGCTCGTTGGTTGGCGCGTTATAGGTTCCGGATGAGGTTTGAATTGCTCCTTCGGTTGGTATGGGCTCTGTGGCTGTGCCAGTGATGTAGAGAGTTGTTGTCATGGGGAAGGTGGCAGTGGCGAGATGCGTTGATTCTCCCTCGGTGATTGTGTAGACTTCGGTGGTATAGTAGGCGGTTGTGATTGTAGATACGACAGGGTTTCCGCCAGTAGAAGAGGGCTGCACAACTGGGGTATTCGTAATGGCATTTGGAACCGCAGTCTCCTCTATAGTGACGGTGAAAACAGTGACTGATTTCACCAATGTTTCTGTGGTAAGGTGCGTGGTCCTTTCTAAACTAGCGCAACTCGCGACAGATGATGGGCAGGCTGTCACTGGGTGCACCTTGGTGATATAAACTGTAGACGTAGTCAGGTGGTCCTGTTGATGCCCAGTGGGTTGTTCCTTGTATGCTGTTGTTGCAGCAGCGGCAGGCGTGTCTGTCTCTTTGGCAGTAACGGGGCAGATAGTTGTGTATGCAGCAACTGTTTCTGTCATGAAGTAGGTAATCATCTGTGAGGCGACGCAATGCGGGTACCATTGTGGGCAAGCACTCATAGTATGCACTTGAGCGGTGAAGACAGTGGACGTCGTGAGGCTTTCATGGGGCTGGCCAACTGTTCCTGTTGGCTGAACAATAGTGCTTGTGGTGGCGGCACTTACACTATGTTCAGAGGCAACTGGACAAATTGTCGTATAGAGAGGCACGATCTCTGTTGTATAGAGAGTTGTTTTCTCCGAGGCGGGACAATCTGACACCCAGGATGGGCAAGCTGTAACGGCATGCACTTGAGTCGTAAATAAAGTTGATGTTGTCATCTGCGGCTCAGAAGATGAGATGGGCTCCACAGTGCTTTGCGTAGTAGTTGCTCTAGTAGCTGTTGCAGAGCAAATCGTAGTCTCGATGACAAGAGTCTCTGTGGTGAAAATAGTCGTGGTCTTGGTGGAGCGATTACCGGATGCTGCCACTCCGGCTGTTGTCATGTTGCGCGCACGAAAAGGGCTAATGGTCGGTGTGGAAAACTGAATTGACGATGCTCTTGAAGGAGAGGAGGTAACCGTCGAAAACGATGCTTGGCTGGAGCCTTCTTGTGGAGCAATAATAGAACTCGAAACAAACGGCAAAGAGTGCGATGAAGGAATGACTGCCGTCGCAGACGAGACAGCAGATGAGAACGACAAAGTGGAGGTGCGCATGCTCCGAATGGGCGATGTTCTAATCACGGGTACTGACGAAGATACCAAAGACTTTGTTGGCACGATCTGGGGCGATGTGGTTGATACAGTCAAATGAGAAGCAGCTGAAGAAGAAGGAATAGCAATTGTCGATACAGTTGAAGTGGACGGAATAACAGCCGTTGATGAAGGTGAAGGAATGACTGTGAAAGAACTTGCAACACTGGACGTAGACGTCGCACAAGGGTTGGAATCCAACCTGGTAGCAATGTAGTTGACTACATTATTATCCGGATCACTGTAGTCATACGGAATGTACCTGTAATCAATACTTCCACTTTCCGAGTAGCACGTATTGAGGAACCAGAACGTTCCGACACAGTTCGAATAGGTAGAGCACACCTCTATACAGCTCCAGATGTTATTTTTTATGGCATTGGGCAGAAAGCCCGAGTAGCCCTGCACAGTGTCGCTGCACAGCACCTGGTAGTAATCACCATTGTATACATAATATCCGTCGACGCAGTCGGTGGTGGTAGGAAGGGCTGAAACCGTGCATGCTGAAGCATTCGGGGTTACCACAGGGGAAGTCGATGTCGGCGTGGCAAGGCTAGAGACTGAACTTGCGTCATCGGTTGGCAAAGGTGAAGCACTAGTAGACAGCGTAATCGTGGATGTATACGTTGTTGTATATTCCAGGACCGTCGTTGCTGTTGACAGCAGGGTGGAGGAGTCGGTCAAGGTGACAACGCAAGGATTGGTAGAAAGGCGTTCGATGGCTGCAAAAGACCTCTGGCTAATCACCGCCGTGGACGTGATATCCTTCAATAAGGTACACTCCAGGTTGGTGCCCCAATTGGCGCCGCTGCAGGACTTGTAGTTGTTGCAATACGCCTGGCATGCAAAGGGGTTGGATGCAACGAGGGTCACAAGTTCGCTTCCTTCAAGAGACGCAGTTGTACACCACTCTTGCCAGAAATTTCCATTCTCTGACCAAACCGTGTTGGCACACAATATCGGATTAAGAGTGCCAGGGGTACACGTGGTTTCAACTGTCGTCACTGGAAGAATACTGGTGATAGTGTTGGTCACTGTATTCGAGTAGGTGGACGTGACGGTAATGACTGAGGTGGGAGTCACTGTGGCGGCTGGAATGGTTGCTGCGAACCCTTGGTGAGACAGAGCTGCAAGGAATGGTAGCCATGTCCAGATCCAAGTTCGGCCCATGGTGGTATAACGAATGGA
This sequence comes from Aspergillus carbonarius ITEM 5010, assembly GCA_001990825.1. Taxonomy (NCBI): domain Eukaryota; kingdom Fungi; phylum Ascomycota; class Eurotiomycetes; order Eurotiales; family Aspergillaceae; genus Aspergillus; species Aspergillus carbonarius. Next base: position 148,712 of record KV907516.1, read on the forward strand.
AGTTCCAATGTAGGAAGACTGGATGACAAGTAAAGATCGACAGGTGGTTTAATTTGGACTCATTTGAGCAGGGAGATCAAAGCTGCCAGCTGCGGCCCTGATTGACAGGAGGGGACAGCAAGGCTTTTGATTTGGAAAATATGGGCACATCCAGGAACCCGGCTCCACTATAGTGGTCTGGCTGAGCCATTGTTGGTGACTAGTAACATTTGGGGGTGGGAGTGTTTTGATCAGGGCAATTTCAAGCGATACCGAGGACTGAGGCTAAAGACCCCACCGAACTTAGGGGAATCCTTTTCTTGTATGAAGAGCAGATAAATATCGGGTCAAAAGAGCCGACCACTTCGCCCATCGTGATTGGTTAAAACAAAACCAAACTTCTCTTATGATAGCAGTATGATAAACGAACTGAACTGTCCGAATAATATGTCGGTTTCTCCATGCTTCTCTAGGTAGTATTTATCCTTGTTATTTCTTCATTGTCATCATTGGAGGGTCCATTATACGTAGAGTCTGTTCAAAATGCATTGGGTTTCCAAATGTTCACTTCACTGAAATTTCACCTCCAGAAGGAATTTTGGGTCCTCTTAGCTCTATTGGACTGATACGAATTTAACAGTAAGCGTTTTTCAGGCATCATTTTTGGACTTTCTCACTATTCTGAATGATTATATTTCCTTTTTATGGTCATGTGACTTTAAGCATAGAAATTATACTAGTAGTGACCTTGGCTTAGTCATTTATGCCGGATGGTTATGAAACTGACTTGCATGGTTAGCCATGCTGGGGTTACATTATTCCGCTCTGCCATGATGAATCATTGGGTTCACGTTCATGATACCTCATGCAGTATGCATGGTGTTTTCATAAAGTGAAAGGTTATTGCTGGATACATGACCATGTAAGCCAATTGATACCCCTGCAGCCATTGAGACATGCACAGTAGCACGGATAATTTTTCAGTACTATTAGTATCTATAAAATAAATTTCAACCAACACCCCCATAGCCACAATCACCTATACCATATTCCCGCTTTATACCCGACATTCTGCTTCTCTGTTGGACGCAATCTCGACATCTCTATCACAACAAGAGGGCATGTTAGGGGATAGGGTTCATGCAGACAACGATTGAAACCGGCATACAACTCTCACCTTTTCTTTGCCAAAGCCTATAGCACTGCATTTCGGGGCAGAGGAATAGATGTAAAAGTTTACATCCTGATAATCGCAGGTAGCATACATTTCTTCATTATCGTTGAAAAGAGAAAGAGAGAGAGAGAGAAAGAAACATGACCAGCAAATCCCATACATCCAGTGGGGACTATCACCCCAACTTCCCTCCCATCTGGCGATTCCAGAGCTTGCGGTCGAATCGTTGCTCTAGTAGCGCCTGGGCATCACCGGCATACATGAAAACCTTCCCACCGATCTCGTTAGGCTCCTTGTGGTCTTTGAAGTGGATCCAGCAGTCTGCAACTTCATAGGCATTCGTCTCATAATAGGACAACTTCTGGGCCTCCTCTTCCGATCGCACGAGGTATGCAGACCCTGTCACCACCTGCCCTTGTTTCCCATTGATCAGGGCGGGATAATCACCCCATTTCGCAATGGCGTATCCAAATACTTCCGCTTCGCGAAGTGGCGGCTCCTCAGGCAGATCGAGAATCCTTTTCACCTGGGCTGGGGTGGTTAGACTGCCGTAAAAGAAGTAATACACTGGAAAAGCAGGCGGGAAGTCGACTGGTTCGTCGCGCTGCGTAAGGTAGTCTGGTGGCGCTGACTGGAGCATAGTATAGAACGGTGATAGTGGCTCCTCCTTGGCCGGGAAAAGGCCCGGAAAGCGATGTGGAGCTCCGGAGCCCTCTGATTTTTGGGCTTTCTCGCTATGCATGGAGGCCGCTTGATGTGGAGGTTTGATCAAATGTTGATCGTACAACGAACGGATAAGTGGGTGGTGAGTGACGCTCGGGAAAGAAACCGGGGGGGTGAGGCAACAATAATAGTAACCAAGGCGGTGAAGGGGGTGCTGATTTCCCTTCCGCTGCTTACAAGCAGTACGCTGCAGAACCAAAAATACAATCTGCCGCGCGTGCTAGTACGTTTGGCTGGAACAAACCAAGACAAAGATCAAAAGGCTCATCGGGCCACCTTCCATGTCTACTTAACTCGCACGATGGATGTTAAACCACTGGATCAGGGGCGCAAGCCACGGCGGCTAGCTACTGCACGAGTGTCCTGTCTGGTACTGACAGACACTAGCTGTTTGATATGAAGTTCGCTCTGAGATCCAATAGAGGCACAGCTACTATTTTTGCATACTTCTCTGAGCACAGACGGCGGCGGTAACTTGATCGACCAACAAAACCGAGGTTTCTCTCCACCACTGAATCCTACACAAAAAGTGGAGCGGCCCTAATTTTGGAAAGGTAACACGGATTTTAGGATGAACTGGTGCTTCGCGCCAGCACTACTGATGACACAAAACACCCAGGTGGGTGATAGAAATGTCGGCCCTCCATAGCCGCCAGGATTGATGCATGTCGAGTCTCAAGTTAAGTGGCGGGCGGCTCGGAGGACCAAAGGGCTTGTTTCTGTCGTCGAGAGGGTGCGCCATCAACGCTAAAGATGGTATATGGCCGTGCTATTTAAGATGGAACAATTCCAAGGCAGATGGTTCGAATCAAACACTTCCTCAACTGCTTCTGTCTGGTTACCCTCGCTTTTCCATGCCGCGACCATGTCCCACCCCCCGCCTCCGCCTCCGCCCCCACGCCTTCCTCCTTATATACCCCGTGGTGGTGCGAAATCCCCCGTTACACGCCAAGAGGCCCCGCCGCCTGCAGGAAGCTTTGGCATCGGTATCGAACTGGAGCTTCTTCTAGAGAGCCGTATGACACCGACCGCGGCCAACAACACGTTTCCACGCTTCGCCCGACACTGTGCTACATCCTACAATAACAGCGTACCCGGCCAATTTCCTAGGATGCATAGTCTAGTCCAGGCACAGTGGGTAGGAGTCCCTCACACCCAATGGGTCCTTCATCATGACCCAACGTGTGAAACCGAGCGAGAGCCTTGTAGGTTACCCGCAGCCTTGAGAGCATTTTCCCACGGTACTGACATCATTGAAGGGGGCATCGAGATCATATCACCACTACTACGGTCTTTTCCGGGGTCTCCTTGGCGACAAAGCGTTGGGGCTCTGTGGACATTCATAAGTCAAAGGTATCTCGTTCAGGGTAATGCGGACTGCAGCACGCACGTGCACATATCTCGCGTCGAAGGTTACTCAACCTTTGACGTGAAACGGATCGCCCAGGCGATCATCCACTTCGAGCCCGCCTTTGAAGTCCTCGTGCCACCGGAGCGTCGTGGTAATGAGTACTCGAGGAGCAACTGGTTGGATAATCCGCAGCTAGCATACCGAAAACTGTCCCGAGAGCAGTCTATTGCCGTTATCGAAGGTATGAACACCACAGAGGAGATCATTGACATTATGAACCCAAACCAGTCCAAGTACTTTGGGTGGAATTTCCTCTCCCTCAAGACATACAAAACAATAGAGTTTCGACGTGGTTCCGCTAGCCTGTCGCCAAATGACACCTTCATGTGGGTAGAACTTGCAATGTCCTTTATTCAAGCTGCCATGGTTCAACTATCGTCGGAGCAAATGCAGAAGTACCCGAAGACAACTGGGGGATTGATGGATTTTATCCAGCATGCGCATCTGCCTCAGGGAGAAGGTATACATAACCCAGCATATCTACAGCGTCTTTTCGGGAACAACCCAACGAATGCTAGGCTAGACCCGACCCCCGTCGGCCATCTTTCAGGTCCAAAACTAGCCAAGTTGCAGCGAAAAATGGATGCAGATGCCGCAAGTAATCCTATGATAGATATCATATCTTCGGCGCAACAGCATGGGATTGCCTGAGACTTAGTCCTCACGCGACATTTTGTCTTCGCATCCTCGGAAGGCTGCACAGTTTGTTTATTTGCCTCTTAACTTCGGGTATTATTTGTTGGTTTAGTTTCTGGCTGGGGATTAACTTTTGGTTTCTGTATAGAACCGTGGTTATAGAAAACAGGGAACTGTATCGGGAATTATGTACCAGATTTTGCAACTCTTTCATGTCTATGTCCCCTTTCCTATCCTGCCTGCTTTACGGTCTACTTCTGCGTGCTTTGTCTTATTGTCAACTTGTGCATTACCCTGCATCCGAGATCTTGTAGTTGATGTTGAGAGTCGAGACATGTATTTTAGCACTTGTTGCTTGGGGCAGAATATCTATATCAGCGTTGGATGACTGAAACAGATGGGTGCTGAAGCTGAAATTACTTTTTGAGAATAAAAAACCTCTATCACTCTCACATTTTGATAGGCTTTAATTCACTCTGCATGGCATTGCTTCCTAACTGGATGTTTAGAATCAGAGCGGTGTACTTTCGTAGTTGTGACCGGTATTTCACAGAGACTGAATGAAATTACCATGCTAAATGTCAATGCAAATTCCCTGGCCCTATCTCTTCGACAATCGAGGCCATTGCATCTCACCACAGTACCATTTCATCGTTTGTGGAGAGTTAGTACAAAGACTTGCACGCAAAATTGGCTGCATCGTTAATGTCCCCCGATCCCACGTACTGAGCCACCTTCGGGTACGCGCAGATCGGCCGTTGTTTATCAATGGTGCTGGCGCTAAAGTCCACGCTGCTGTTGAAGTTGGATCCGATGATGTACTCGGGCGCGACGCCATTCTCTACCCAGTTGACCAGGGCAAGTAGGACATCGTGTTTTGCGTCTTGATAGCCGGGGACACTGTGAAGAGAGGGGCTGAGCGTGCTGGCTTGTGTGGGCCCGGCGATGTACCATGGCGCGTTCATCGTCGATGGTGTGTGGTAGCAGTGTCTGGGAAGGTCAGTATCTTGAATGAATGAGGGCGTCTTTTCACTCACTCCATGCCCGGGATCAAGAACAAGCGGTAGAAATCATCAATGTCGATCCCCTGAGGGGCCACCGTCGCGGCCAAGTGGTCGCGGTAATACAGGCCGATGCCGGGAGGCACAATGGCATCGGAGTGCCCGTGGTATTGAATGAGTTTGGCGCCGTGACGGTAGAACTCGGACAGATCATAGTCATCAGCGGAGGAGTTGCCTGGGTCGGTCTGCTCGGCATACTGCACCAGGCTATAGTCGAGATCCTGCGCGGTGAAATTGGCCAGCCCGAGGATTTGACGGGGGTACCATAACTGCGTGTCTTCGTTGCCTGCACTGCCATTGCCGAACACGCCGCTCTCATTCCACATCACCTCGCTGCCATACAGCGAATGAGCGTATACAAACGTCTGGTTCGTCTCCACCCAGTCGTCGTAGATTTTGTGTAGGGTCTCCAGCTGTGGCCCCGTCAGGCAGCTGGTGTTCTTGGTCTCGGTACACAGCAGGGGGAGGTAGTCGAAATTGCAGCCTAGCGGATCGGAAATGATGTTGTCGACCAGCCCGTCTTGAGGATCGCACTGACGGATCGTTTCGGCCCCGATGATGGCGAACATTTCCATTGGGATGGTATGCGCAGAGCCCTTGGGTGCCTGGAAGGTGGTCTGCTTGAGATTGTACAGTTGCTGATGGGTGGTCCACCATGCTGGACAGGCTGCGATGACACCGTCATAATCCAGCGGAAACTTTTGCGTCTCCTTCATGGCCTGCCGACCACCGGTCGAGCATCCAGCAAAGTAGTTGTACTTGGGTTTCTGGCCGTAGAAGCTCTCGACCAGAAACTTACCCAGCACGCTGGTCAGATGGTTGGCACGCCAGGCCCAGTCATTGATCGACTCAGGGTTTTTCCACCAAACACCGTCCATGTCCGAGCCGGTATGACCAGTGTCGGTGGCCACGGCGGCGAAGCCATAGCGCAATCCAACGGCCTGAGAATAACTCAGTCGCGCATCTAAGGAACTTCAATATGGAGTAATACATACCATATCAACCCAGTTAATGTCTTCACCTTCCTGAGCGGCGTGGCTGTTGAAGTTCAATCAGCTTCTGGCGTCTCGTTTCCTTGGGTCCGAGGCACCTACAAGAACCGTTGATTCCAGGTGTCAGGGAAGAAGACACCGAAACTGAAGTGGGTATTGACGTCGGTGGTTGCATTGACTTGGATGGCACAGGCAGCCGGTAACTCTGTCGGATTGACGCCCGAGGTGATATTCGGGTTCACAAAGGTCGAATTCTCCGCATAGTGGCGGGCATACACCACACGCGCATTGGTTCCATTGGCATCCAGGAAGGCCTGGAAGGTCTCAATAGTGCAGTTACTCACAGCCGATAGGGCTGGAGTCACGGCGAGCCATAGAGCTGCCAGTGAGAGCATACGTGACGCCATGAAAGATGATAATGAGCTGAGCAGTCTACAGCGAGTCGAATGGTTGAAGTCAATTCATTAACCTCGTACTTTATATACCCAGCTGTTGTGCCGTTCCACGTATGCTGAACACATCATCGTCTCCTCCGCCGATCCCGAAATGTGGGGGATGCGGGGGGGGGGATCTGCAGACACAAACAAAGTTGCATGACCCGAGAGGTCTTTGCACCCGCTAACTGGCGGAGACTTGCCCTTTTTCGGACCCAGCATCTTGATGCTGCGGAGCTGGCAAAGATATAAGGTCAAGGCACGGTCGGGCAGGCAGAGACATATCAAATCCACTACGGTTACAGGATGGCCCCATTCACGCGGGGTATGGGCGCCATGGCGTCACTGCTGCTCGTTCTGCTGGCCATGGCAAAGGCTTCATCCGCCTCCACCACCCTTTTGTTTCAAAATGATGGAAACTGGACGGCTCATGCGCAGAGACCCAGCGGGCTGTTGATGCATTCGCCTGCCCATCGCAATCAAGCAGAGGCCGTCTGTGCCGGATATGGTGAGCACTTGTTGGACTGTGCCGATATCGGCGCCTTTCGCGAGTCCTTCCAGTACCAGCAGTACCTCGGCACGTTCCCCAACACGACACTCCTCTGGACTGCCTGCAGTGCGCCTGTCGCTCTTTCCGGCCTTCCGGTGAGTCGCAATGTTTCGTCAGATGACGAGTGGCCGTTTGTCTGCACCAACTCGGCGCCGCTGGTCGACCGGGTGGATATGGATTACTCCTCCTTCCCCCGGGTCAATGCCACGGCAGGCAACATCACATTTGAGGGGCTGCGCGACCATCTGACCTTTCGCTTTGCTGGCATCCCTTTTGCTCAGCCGCCGGTGGGCGCGCGGCGCTTCCAATATGCCGACCCATGGGATGCGACCAATGTCAGTTACGTCAATGCAACCCAATATAGCCCGGCTTGTTTGCAGTTTGGGTACTTTGAGGGGAATAGTTACGGACTGAACCCGTGGGGAAATGATGAGGACTGTCTCTACCTGAACGTTTATACCCCTTTTCTACCCGGTGCCAACGTGTCTGACGACCAGCTGAAGCCCGTTCTCTTCTGGATCCATGGCGGCGGCTTCTCCCAGGGCACCGGCTCGGATTTGACCTTTGACGGGGGGAGCCTGACCTCGCGGTCCGACGTGGTCATTGTCACATCCAACTACCGGCTGAACATCTTTGGCTATCTGTCACTCGATGACGGAGTCGTACCCGGCAACTACTGGATGTCCGATAACGTCGCTGCCCTGCAGTGGGTGCAGCAGTATATCGGGGGCTTTGGCGGCAATCCAAATAACGTCACCATCTTTGGCCAGTCTGCTGGTGGAGCCAATTGTATCGAGCTTGTTGCTTCCCCCCAGGCTGCCGGCTTGTTCCAAGGCGTTATCCAACAGTCCGCAGGCAATGGTCGTTTCAGCACTCAGAACGCAATCGCTGAGCTGGCAGAGCCTTACCTCACTCCGTACTGCAACGGAACGGGGGTTTCCCGGCTGACATGCCTGCAGGAGCTGCCTGCATCGGTGCTACTGAACGCCAGTGCCGATATCTTCTTCACGCCCGTCATCGACCCCGTGTATTTGCCCGATGCGCCCATGGCGCTCGTCGCTCAGGGCAGTTCCTACATCAACTCAGTGCGGATGATGACTACTTTGATGCCGGAGGAGACCCAGTCACTGACCACCACGACGCTGTCGCCGAATCTGACCGACTTCCAGGCTGCATTAGATTTGCTCGTCCCAGGGGGGTGGATTGACCAGGAACAGGCCGACCACATCATTCCTTCGGGGCTGTGGTTAATCAGTAATGAGACCTTCAATAACGGCTCAATCTCCTATCCGAGTGTATACAACGCCAGCATCAAGATCTCCACGGAAAACAACCAGGAATGTCCAAACGGCGCCTACGCTATGGTGGGGGCTGCCACGGTCGCCTTTCCTAGCATCCACGTCGCTTACCACCAGCGGGGGTATGCGCTCTCTTATTACGATTTCTACGATCTGTGCACCTTCCCCGTTGGCCAGCCGGACACCCTGTATTATCGATGTCACTCGAGCGACCTGTACGAGGTATTCGGGACCTACTACATCTTTGACCAGCCGATCCGCGTCCCGGAGGACATTTTCTACACTAACGCAGTGCAGGACATGTGGGGATCGTTTGCGCGCACCGGCAATCCCAACGTGCGGGTGGACTACCTGGCCGCGCGCGGATACCAGTCAACCATCGCCTTCTTTACGGACTGGCACTGGCCCGAATTCACGGCCTCGGACATGGTCCTAGCGAACCTGCAGTACCCAGGGCCGGGGTACACACGGGTTCCCGATCTGGCCCATTGTCGATACTTAGCCAAGGTTCAATACTAATCTCATGGCCTTCTGAAGATGAGAGGGCCACTAGCTAGGGCACTGCGGGGCACCCGCATCACAAGACTCAAATCACTGAATCCACTCATATCTCCGAGAAAACCATCTAAACCTAAAACTAATTCCAAACCCCATCATCCTGCAACTTAGCCACCAACCTAAACACCCTTTCCTCCACCTCCCCCACCGCCCTTCCCATCCTCTCCAACCCCTCCCCCGCATCCCCATCCCCATCCCCCATCACCAACCCCCCGGGCAAAACCATCACCATAGTCGTCGACCCATCCCCTTCCTCCACGAACCCACAATCCAGCGGCACATGCACCGCCGCATAGACACTCTCCCTCACCATCGGAGCCGCCAGAACCGGATTCCCAAAAATAAACCGATGGATCTGCCGTCCACCCTCCTCTTTTGACTCCGCCACCGATACTGCTGGTAGAAAGTGATGCACCCACGACCCGTGATTAAATTCCGCGAACCGCACAAAGTCACTCGTGATGTTTGTATCGTGGATGACTTGCGCGATTGCTTCAGCGCTGGGTTGGGTTCGGAGGATACCTGGTTGGAGGGGTGGAACGAGGGTGCGGAATCGGTGCAGGACGATGTCGTAGGGCTGTGGGATGTGGATGGTTATTCGCCGGATGGTGAGGGTGGAGAGGGTGGTGTTTGGGGGGAGGGTCATGGTTGTATACTAGTTTGGGGTTGGATTGGGTTTGTGTTTGGGTTTGTGTTGAAGAGGAGGGAGGGGAGGAAGGAAGGAAAGTGATAGAGAGTGGATTGCTTACTCCACGTGATTTCGGGGCGTGTGTTGGAAGATTTTCGGGGTGGTAAGATTATAGGATCGGGGTTCGGGGTGGGGGAGATAGGGCTTAGCTGGCTAAGGTAGTCGTCGTATATCAGGCATGAGTCGGTCGAAAGATTACGATTTTCTGTTCTATGATTATTAAGTCGACTGTCACGGGGCCGTTAACATCTCTAACATTCATATGTAATATATGTATTATTATGCCCAACGTGATGGATTGTTATTCCTATGATATATGTTGGTATGGAAGGCTCTTCTGTCTCTATATAATTAAATGAATTAGAAATCTATTTAACCATGATGCACTAAGATACAGTCTTGGGGACTTTGTAGCTTCAAAAGAGAATTTGGAGAATACAAGGGGTAAGTAACCTAGATTGATCGGGGGGTGGGGGCGTGAATAGTTGATTGGTCCCTAATCTCACGCTAATCATCCAGGTCTTGGGTCATCGGTATCGCCCGTTTCCTCTCATTGACTAAGCAAATTCGATTTTAGTCTGAACTGAGTCACGGTAATCCGTGTGCATATTCCTAGGGATGATATCAAATATGACAGATATGCAGAGTAGAATGTACGCTCAATATAAGTTGCTAGGCAGAGATTGGTGATGATAGTAGTCACTGTGATGCTCGAGTCAAAATCACATCGTTTTGTAGAAACCCGCGTCTTCATGTCCTAGTTGAATATACTCTTGGAAACTTCCCATCTTTGTACTTTTAATACAAGAAGAGAGACTCCGCACACCTGATCCGAAACCTCTGTTCTAGTCAACTATTAACCATAATAGGCCTAGCACCGCCCTAGGAAATAGCTAGTAGTAAGCAGATACCTAAGTCATCCTATAATCCACCTTTAATATCAGAACAGTAATATCAATCTTAATGTGATATCAGAATATCAGGTTAGTACTAACCCTAGGAAGAAATTCTTGTCGTAATCCCTAGATCCTTGTCACATTTATGACATTTCTTTATCAGTATCTGCATCCGACGCCATTAGAATCGAACTCGTATTGGTGTCGTCCGTTCGATGTAAGATGCTCGATAACATCTGACACAGTCATGCCTGGGACGACATCATGAGGGAGAAGGCATTCCAGCTCGGATATAATGAGGAATGCCTTCGAGCCATCTGGGAAATGAGTGCTGGGAACACTGTGACTTGGTTGACAGGTTGACAGTCGAGTTGGATAGAGGTCGAAGGGGTGGTCTCGAGGTAGAAACACCAGTGGTTGGTGCCGCCTTCTTGGGTGTGGCCCACAGCGCGAACGGAGGCTATGGGGGTGGCTAGGATTTGGGTCTGGCGGGTGGGGGGGATGAAGTGGAGTGGTTGGAAGGTGGTCATTTGTTTGTATTGTGTGTAGACGTTTCTTGATAGATGATAAGTTTCGGATTTTGTGGATCTTTCTGATGGCTGGGGTGGAGATAATACAGCTGGGAGGGTCGTGAGCCTAACCCCACAGAATTTCTGCCAGGGTTCGCTAGTACGTATATAGCTAAGTGGAATCTATTTTTACCTGAGGGTTTTTTGGTCGTCATGTTTGGTTACATTGCGTTGTAAATGGGATTTTATAATAGGTTGGTTGCATACTTCACCGGAATGTTAGTGAAAGGATGTGCTTGAGAAATTACGTTTAAATGTAAAATGACCAAAGTCAGAATGGTAGCACAGGCAATACCAGATATAATCCAAGGATGCACTCAAACCTTAATACCTATTCTACTGCTGAATGAGAAAGAGATTTTGTTCCTTCGAAGCACGAAGTTATCCATTGATTCTGTGCAATCGTTAATATGTTGGATTCTTTGATATTTCAGACACATCCTCAGAATGATGGAAGGTGGGGAGACTAGGGTTTATCTGGGGGATATAGGTTGGGGCAGATGTGAGTTAACACGGTGTATCATCCGAGGTATACCCTTTGATGTTGTTAACTAGACCAAAGGAAATACCCCCTCTCCGATCTGTCTCAATACTTACTCCTAATGAAATAGCACTATTGCTCTTCTAGGACTGTTGATCTCCGTAGCATATCTATCCTCTATAGCTAGAATCCATCCATCGAATACAATCTACTCCACCCGGACACCATATCTACCTCATCCCCACACCCTCGGTAACTAATCTAACCCCTACCCTTTCTCCTTCCTTCACCCAACTCCTCCACCCCTCATCCTTCATCTCTCATCCCCTTTCTCCAACACCAATCAACGACTTACTTCCTCTTCCCCTCCTCCCCATCTACCACTCCATCCCCCAACACCCTTCCTACAACCGGCAACGGCCACGCCAACCCCTCCACCGAATCTCTCGCCACTTCGCCCGAAGTAATCAAATCGATAATAGCAACGGCAATATATCCTCCAATCGCCGTGAAGACATGCCACCTGCACTCTTCCATATTAGCCACTATCCCAAGTATATTGAGGAGAAGGGGGGGAAGAGAGAGACCAACCATCCATGCAACTCCAACAAAAACCCCACCGGCAGACCCACCACTCCTCTCATAGAAACTAACACCCGACAGGCGAATTCATCAATGAGCCAGACGAAGTATCCGAAGACGAAACTTGCTGTTTATTTCCTCATCATCAATAAACAGATACCGAGAATTAACGTAAACTATGGGGGAAAGTATAAAAAGAAAGAGATGATACATACCAACCCCAAAAAGCGCAACCCGCTTTACCGTCCCCCTCGCCCTCTCATCGGTAATCTCAGTGGGAATAATCTTCAACGTCCGAATGGTGATCAACAACACGGCGGAACCGAAACTCACTGCATGGAGCAGGAACTCGTCCATGACCATGTGTACGACCATGACGATGATGAAGAGGATGGAGAGGATGATGCCGATGAGCTTGGTGTATTGCGGGGTGGATTGGAAGGTGAGAATGCGGTAGAGGAGAGGAGTAGTTAGGAGGTGCATTGAGAGTTCGTCCGCTAATTTGTTATGATTAATTGGAGGGGGGAGGTTATGGAGGGGGGGAAGGCATACACATCTGGGTATGATATTTCAAGGTCATGTGATAGCCTGCCGAGCAGATTCCGACGCCGATGAGGCCGAAGTAAGGGATGGAGCGGGGGCCGGATTGGTGCCTTTTGTGGAGGTGGTGGAGGCCGTATAATCCATAGAGAACTTATCACTAGGTCAGGATTTCGAGAAAGATGGGAAGAATAGGGGTCATGAAGAGGGTATACTATAGGTAAAGCTACTAAGGGTGTTGATGAACTCGGCCACGTAGCGGGTGATCACGTAGTCCTGGAGGGATTGGATTGGATTAGTCACTGGGCTGGCGGTGAGGCTGATTACATACTTCTTCGCAAAAGCTAATTGGTCAGCGCAAGCTACTTTTCTTTGGTCAAGAGGCTTACTTCAGGTATGAGGTCGGGGCCCCCCAGAAGGGCGGCGTGGTGGACACCATGGTGGCTGGGGCGGTTCCTGGGGATGTCAGGGAGTTGGCGAAGACAGATGGCCGACCACTCCGGACTTGGCGCCGGTTTAAATGCAAGTCCCCAGGCACTGAGGCAGACACCCGGCCGGATCCACCGGACCCACTATGGCGGTGCTTGTGGCTGGTACGCGGGATATACTCGGGGGTCAGTTTAGATAGGATAGGTGAGTTGATTCGACTGGAATTAATTTCTACACGCCTATAGACAGTCTCCAGGTTCTGCAAATGTGCAACCAGTTGAAATGGGTTAGAGTCGCGTGATGTATTATCCGGGGGTTCCGGGCCGGCACGGAGTTACAAAAATACAGATGGATTCTATGTCCGATGGGTCAGAGGTGTATTCAAAGCACTTACCGGCTAATACCAAGCGAATACAGATTACACCAATAGATCAATCATTGGACAGCAACCATAAAACCATGACTAGAGAGTAACGTACCTGGACCCTGATGATGAATGACCCCCCCGGTTGCCCCGGATCACGCACAACCCATCATATCAAGCAACAAAACTCACCATCTCAGTCGCAGTTTCGGCATTTTGGCAACCCGAAAAATCGTTCGCCATACCATGAGTCATTCTCCGCCGGCTTGTGATGCGCTTGCTCATACAACGCCTCGGCCGTATACCCATACCAGTTTCGCCATTCCGTCCATGTCACCTCACCATCTGGCTGCGCGCGCAAAAGCTCAATCGCTTCCTCGTTAATGACCCTGGCGCTAGCCAGATAATGCAACGGGCAGTCAAATCGGTATCATACGCTGTAACTGACTGCGTGCCGGATGCTAGTAGGTATCGTATCAGCTCCAGTTGGGGGACAAGCTCGGCCTCACTTTGCGCCATGGCTTTGGGGGCGGATGAGTAATGGCATCGCATGGCGTAGATTGACTCCCAAACTTGGGATGCGAACCTTTGGGTGGACTTTGGTAGGCAGGCGATGTGCAGGAGCGGGTGGCCGCAGGCAGTGGTATCGGCGTGAGAAAGTGGGACATCGCGTTCAACGCGCTGAAGAGCCGTGAGAAAATAAGCCGTGGCAATATGAAGTATGTGTACGAGCATCAATGGTTAGCTTGTCAGGAGACGGTCAACAATAGCAGTCGACTCTTGCCAGGCGGCAACAATCAATAGACAGCTCGCTTCCATCTATGAAAGAAAGCTGGATAATTCTTGAGTCCAGAACTCCATACCACTGCGGTTTTCGACCTCTCTCTCCGTGATGTGCACCCTCTGTGCAAGATTCCCATCCTCATGTATGGCAGCAAGGAGATCCACCCGGGAAGGGGTGGGGACGAGCTACTGCCCTCTTCTCTCTTAGGGCAGAATCGCAGAAACATGTTGCCGGCGTTCACATAAAGAAAGATCATATCCATCGGGGCTGGCCCCCGAGGCAGAAGAGCATCAACACTCTCGTGAGACTAACACCTGATAGTGTTCTTCAGGGCGTCTGGAGAAAGAAGCGGGTGTATGGGGCATGTTGGGCGCATGGTTAAGGTAGGTGACAGACACAGGAGAGAACCGGCACAGTCGCAGGCAAGCCTCCTTATATAGCCGCGGGGACCGGGTCCAGGCCAATCCCGCTAGCAGGGATGCTCGCAACCCTACCGCTTGGCACGCATGACAACCGATTGAAGGGGATGTTTCCTGGGATGCATAGGAATGTCAACGTACGCCCACAAATGAGTATCTCAACAAGTGGCGCATCAGTCTCGTGGCTCCGGATACACTCAAGGCCCCACCATTCAAATGGATTATTTCAAGTGCACATACATCTGCACAGAGTAAATACATCCACAACCATATCTGCATCCTGTTGACTGTATCAATCAAGCCCACGTGTCCCACGCCAGCCCATCCCGAACAAACACATTCTCTTGTCCTTCGATATCTGCATCAAACTGCGGTCCCTCCGCCTCAAGCAAATACCCACGTGCACATTCCCCGAACCGGACTCGAGTCGTCTGCTCCACCTCGTAGAAGTAATCATATCGCGCAAGTAACGCATCTTTCAAGGTGGCGACCTCCCCGCCTGGATGCAGCGCCGACCAGGGCTTGATGCATACTTGACCCTTACAGGATTTGAGGACAAGGAGGAGGGTGTCCAGACGAGGGACGAGCTTCGGTATGGGGATGCTTAGGATTGTGTGGGGAGTTGGCGTAGTGGAAGTGTCGGTGGATACGAGGTTGTGGAGTTGGTGGGGATCGGTCTGGTTATGTTAGATGTGGATGAAGCATGTGGAAAAAGGGGTGGGTACGGTCATATCGTATAGTTCATGCTCATTAGTACACCAGACCGAATAGTAGAGGTTATATCCCTTTCCTTTGATTCGGAGGGCTTTATAGGTGTTGTTGTATGCGGATAGATCGACTGTTCAATCATCCTGTGTTGGAATGATGGTGAAAACGAAGGCAAGGGGTGCGTACAGTCGTATATTCCCTCACCCGCCGCAAACCCCCAGTATTCTACCGTCACATGCTCCTGTCTCCCCCCCTGCGCGGCCTCGATCTGTCCCCGTGTCAGAGGGATCGGATCCCCGTCAAAATCATCTCGGAGCGGGATACCCAATAACTGAAGAAAGGTGGGAGCCAAATCAGTATGTGTGGTGATGATATCCGTAGATGTATTTTCAGCAATCCCCGGGCCGCGAACAATCAAGGGAATGTTGATATCCTCCTCGTATCCGCACGACTTACCCGGCTGGAGTCGGTGCTGGCCGATATGGTAGCCGTTGTCGCTGCTGTAGACAATATATGTGTTGTCCAGGAGATTGTGTTGGCGCAAGTGGGTGAAGAGACCATCGACCAGCTCGTCAACAGCTTGAAGCGCGCGCAGACGCATGCGGTAAAAGTGATCGTTGTAGTCGACGTTCGTGTCGTTTTGGCGCTTCAAGGTTTTGATCCAGTTGGCTCCAGATGGATGCTCTGGATTGAAGGATGGGGTGCGGGGGACTTGGATGTCCGGAAATCGATTCTCGTGTCGCTTTGCGGGGATGGGGGCGCTAAAGCTGAAGACCGGGTTGTCGTCGAGCCCGGTTCCGTTCATAAAGACGTTGCAATGAGGCGCAACCGGCGCGACAGTGAGAAAAAAAGGTTTCTGCGCGGCAATGGCTTCATTGAGGAGGCGATATGCCTTTTGCACGAGAACATCGGTGCTGTACTCGCCTTCGTAGCTCTGGGGGGGTTCGCGGTCCCGTTGGAAGGTACTGTTGAGGTAGTCGTATGTAAATGGGTCGAGGAGGAAGTCCTGCGCTGGTCAGTATCACAAATAATTGCCTAACTATTCCGGCAACCCACATGACCCGTGAATCCGGCGGGGAAGGGGGCATTGTAATTGTCAACTGTGTGGACATTGAATAACTTCCCGGTGTAGTAGGTGTTATACTGCGCTTCCTGTAGCCAGACCGGAAGGTAGTTCTCGTTGAATCCCTGGGAGATGAATTTGGGATATCCACCTCGCCATTGTTAGCATGCATTCTATATGCCACCGACATAGTAGTGGCCCACCATATGGAGGATTGACATCAGTGACGTTTGTGTTGTGCGCCAGCTTCCCCGTCCAGAGCGTCACTCTCGATGGACAACAGACGCTGGTCGTGCAGTAGTGGCTGCTATAATGAGTGCCTTTGTCAAGAAGGTGTTGTTTGAGATGGGGCATGTATTCCAGAGAGTCGAGATGAGCATCCTGATCGTCGGTCAGGATGAAGATCACGTTGGGTTTGGTCGGTGCAGCAAGTGGCTGCTGTGGCTGCTGTGGCACCAGTGACTTGGTAGCGGTAAGGCCAGCTAGCACGAACAGACACGCCAGGTGGTGCATACTCAAGGTATCATACCAATCTGGAGTGTTGAATGTCAGATAGTGGACGTCGTCGGCAGCCGAGTCACGGTTGCTGGCCAAGGATTGCTTATTAACCCCGCATCTAACGCAATTCTATCTACCCGAGAGCATACGTCACCTTGCAGCGGATAAGGATATATAGCTGAAGCCCAAGATGGGACTAGCCAACGCGATAGTATCCCCTTGGGTCCTGATAGGAAGGATTAAAACGCAAATATGGAATTCACGGCTAGCCGAGCTCCAGAGCTCCCTTGTATCATGCTATATTTTATTTTCAAGTTGCTGGAGTAGAGAATTTCAAGACACATTCAGGACGCGAGGCGCAGAAAACAACGAGATATTGGCTGATTGAAACTAACCGAGGCTATCTGACTGTTTTACCCGAAGAACTGTAATACTACTACGATCGACAACTATACAATCAATACAAATATCAGATAGTAGTAAAAAGTTGAAGTATATTTTTAGAACATGGATTACTAAATATATTCACCGATAAAGTAGTCTACAACAAAGAGGTTATAATGAAGCATTCTGATATTGTAGAAGAAAACATCTAGTCTGGATGGTTCCCTCGTTCTCATGTACAACCAAGATCAACAGGATGCTGGCATTGGCGGCGCCGACAAGTCCCTACTCCTCGGTATGAGTGCAATCACAACTTCTTTGTAGTAAGCCGGGCTTATAATTTACGAGGGATATAAGATTGGAAGTAGTATTCCATTAGTTGATTATAATTAGTTGAGACTATTTGACTGTGTTGCTTGAAGAACCGCAACACATTCTGGCCAACGTAATCAGGGGCCATGCAAGGCTCGCCTACTGACCAACCACTTTTTCCAACAGAAAACAAAAGACAACCCATACAAAAGAACAGCCAACTAAGTCAATTACAGGCACGGCCTGTGACCACAACCAGAACAACGCAGAGTAACGAGAAATCCACCAGACTATTGACAAGTTAATATCAGGATGTCACGCTCCATTCCGAGTCATCAAAGTCTCCACATTGAGATACTGTACCTTTGCATGTCTCTCGAATTTCGTTCCAATTCATCGCCAATGGGTACTTGCGCTAGGAATACTTCTGTCCAGATGCGCCGGGATTCGACGCCAGATATTCATAGAGCCAAGTAAGCTCTTCCACCATTCCGATCAGTTCGTACGCTACCCTGTCGATATCATCCAAGGCTGGCAGCAGACTGACGTCGTTGGGGCAGTCCTCGTTTTTATATGCGGATATCTGCTGGGATGTTCTATCGACAAAAGACATGATCCTCTCGCAGATGTCTGTGATCTGTGCCTTTCCCTTTGAGCAACGCTTCGAGCAGGGGACGGAGGATGTACCTTGAGAAAGGAAGAGCATATATTGCCATACTCCGCGACGGAAGGGTCAACTGTAGGGCTGTGAACCAAATGCATGATCAGCGTCGATTGGATGCTCCTCCGTCGAAAGGTTAATTAAGGCTTAACCAAAGTCAACTAAAGGAGACATAAGCGAGCGCGAGTAGTAGTGGTGAAACGCTGGGAAACACTGGGTCTTAAGCAAATGACTTCTGGCCGTCCGGGCCAAATGGGGAATCTGTTTGGCCGGGGAGCTACGTCTGGCGCATGTGATGGGCCACCTAAGTATACAGTATGTAGGGAGTAAAAGGCACACGGCTGCATGGTGACCGTCGCTGTACAACGATCTTCGCGGGCTAGTTGAGCAGGCAACGACTACGTATGCGAAGAACTAGGTGATATACTTTGGTATGCAGAAATGCCGTCCGATTATTTGAGTATCTGTGGTTGTCTTTCGACCTACATTGGTATTTCCGTTCTTGCCATTCATTCTGCTTAGCCCAATTCCTTCCACAGTTCTCACTTTACCTCATGCGGTCACGGACTTCTTCATCATCGCGATCAGCAAGTCACGTGAAAATTGTGGAACGGAATCAAGGAGAGTGTCTTGAAAGATAGCATCAGTTGCTTCATCTTTCTGCCTCAACAGAGAAAGGTTACGCAAAGTGATGTCCACGGCAAGGTCCCTTAAACCTCTGTCACTTTTAGGCGTTGAATTGTAGATTTCCAAGACTGCCTGCGGGAATGAAGCCGCGTCTAATCTTTGAGCCATTTCATATTCAACCTTTTTTTGGGCGAGAGCTTTCAATCCTGTGACGAGGAGACGGTCCGCAAGAGAGTACATAAGTATGTGGAATGAGAGAGGGTCAAGAATAGGAGTGGTATCTCCAGCATCGGTTGTATCAGGAGATTGACCTGAGGTCCCCCGAGTCTCCTGTATTGTAGATGTAACCACTTCACCGTCAGGAACGTGGCAACTCGAGCTTGTGAGGCTCAATCCATTGCCATGTTCGTGGCTTTGTTCTGTTGCGTTGTGAGATATGACTTGGTAGTCCAAAGTGTATAAGTACTCAATCGCCTGCTTCACCAAAGTCGGATCTTCTTGGATCTCGACGGTATTTGTGGTAGCTTCCTATTGCGTTTTCCCCGAGTCAGACAGATGTCTTCAAATGGCAGGCCAATCTGGCTGCGTACAATGAAATCTCCTTCCATGGCACCAGAGAAGAATCCTGATTGCGCGCAAACTATACATTTATGGGCAGGGAAGGACTCTTCACCACACAAAATGGTGAAGTCACTGTATTTTGGGTTCAGACGCATGCTGATATTCGATCAGTTGATATGCAAATTCCGTTTGCGGGAGAGAGGTGATGCATCGATTTCTTGGCAACCTGAAGCACGTACTTTGCTAGAGCATTCATAAGTTCTTGGAGGGGGATCGGGGTTTCGATTTTGTTGCTTAAAGGTTTTTCGAGTACCTCATACGCGGTCCAGGAAGATGTTTTGTGTCCTAGTCTCTTCATTGGCATCTTGATGGTCGAGTCTTTTTGATGCTTCACTAAAAAGTAATGGTCGAGAATAGAGATGAGTGATACTGACCCATACAGAAACTATTTATAGCGCATCAATAGCCCATCTAGAACCAATCAATGATGTCATACTAAAATAGCCTTTCGTTAACAGCTGGTTTCATCGTTCTAGCAAAATACGAATACTCCCTTGCTGGTGGCCACCTTGCCACATATTATTATTTGAGAAGTGCGGATCCTCGTATCAACAAACTTTGAAGACTGTTACGCAAATTGTGACGAATGATGACAGCATAGGCTCGTACCGCTCTGAACCTACTTTAAGTCACTTGTAAAGTGTCTTGGTGTCTTTGAACAGCTTTGAACGTGTTTTAATAAGCACTATTAGATCCGGTAAGCCTTGAGCATAGCTTTGAAGTTTAAGTATAGGTTTTCTATATTTAATGCTTCTTGGTGCCTGTGTTAGTTATTAAAGTAA
>KV907517.1:10400-37586 GCA_001990825.1 Aspergillus carbonarius ITEM 5010
GGAAAACTTATTTATCAAGTGAACTATCAACCTTTTTATACGTCGCATGCTATCCTGGATCACCAGACATAATTTTCATTTGAGAAAAAACTAAAAGTTGCCATCACGATTGTCGGATGATAGTTTACTTTTGTCCAGACCAAAAGTTGCATCTCTTGGAACCGTTCTACTCCACGCCAATGGCCCCTTAGTGAATAATCGATCCAGGACTTCCGCTGAAATCAAGGAGTCACCCATCAC
Organism: Aspergillus carbonarius ITEM 5010; assembly: GCA_001990825.1. NCBI lineage: Eukaryota > Fungi > Ascomycota > Eurotiomycetes > Eurotiales > Aspergillaceae > Aspergillus > Aspergillus carbonarius. The sequence goes on from KV907517.1 coordinate 10,641, forward strand.
TATAATCCAGATGCATCCCCATCCCAGGTGCAGTTCTAACGTTGTTGAAAAGCGGCCTTGGTCAATCAGTGCACATGACAGCCTCACTACATTGTTCCTTGGCATTGGAAAGAGGGTGAATGCACTGCGTGAATGAGTTCTCTAGCACTATTTTCTGGCTTGCAGATGTTCATTATGTCAGGCTGACCAGTATACCTAGAGCTAAATGGCAGTAGTTTCAAAGGGGATGTTTACTCAATGCCACATACATATTACACTCGGACAGTATTGTTTCATTAGACAGTCTTTCATCAAAAATAAAATGAGTCTTACAAAGCTTTCCAATTATCCGAGCCTCACAATTTGAACCGCGGTGTGGGTTGATGAATCTACTCTAGGAGGTCGTAAACTTAGACATTGATGTCTTTCAGATTGACAAGTATTATGTATGAATGTGTTCATTTGTATTGTACCGCAAAGCTAGTATAATGAAGTTCTGCCATTTAGGCACAATACCTATATTTGGTGGCATGCATGTTCCCCGCACACAGTAGTACAAAACAAGACCACGATCTTTCCCCCTCCGCGAAGTCTTCACATTCACCATCTCTCTAAGATTCACTCGCTATCTGGATTCAAAAAATGCCGACCTTGAAGAAGACTAGGAAGGACGGACCCGAAGATTCCAAGTTCATCAGCTCTCTGAGAAGGAGAAACCAGCTTCACAGGAAGTCGGCTTTCGAAATGGGAAGAATTGACGACTTTGACATCACCGCTGACGAGGATGACTGGAATGAGCTTGTGAAAAAAGGAAGAGTCAAGAATTTCAGCATCAATACTCTCCCGGCAGAATTCTTTGGTCCAGCATCGAAGGCATCGCATAGGCAGTATGCAATGCTACGTTCTTACTCGCCTCTGATCCAATCCCGCCATAAGTTTTATGACAACATGGGTCGATTTGGGTTTAACACAGATCTTATCAGTGAAGCATCGAAGACGCTTAAAAGTTCTGATGACTGGTGCAAATACATCTGTGTGCTTCGCAAAGGTATACCCGAGAGCAGACTTCAAGAAGGTGATCCGGCATGGCCAGGATCCTTCATGGCGGCCAAAAGGCTTCAGGAGCAAACAGCCACTGTCAATGGAGTTCATGACGGAGTCAGGTATGACCGTAATCAACCTGACGCCGAATTCACAGACGCCGAGGATGAATCCACGCCCAACGCCGCAATCATTGTGCTTCTCCAGGCGATCTCCCAGATGGTGCCACAAAGCCGTGTGGAATGGGTTCTCAATAAGGTCCGTTTTGTGGCTATCTTTAAGGATGGGCGAAGCTTCCACGCATATACGGATGGGGCGCTTAGATCGAAGGTTGGGCTGCATCCAATGGCCATAGTGGAGGTTAAGAAATGTGTTCGTGGCAAGGGAAAACAGGCCATAATCATCCAAGAAACCTGCCAAGTCATCGGATGGCTTATGCAGACGACCGCAGACATGGCCGTTTTCAATGGCCAGTAAGTTTCTCTGACAGTGTGTAATCAGATATGCAGCTAACGAATATTTCTGCAGCTTTTTGTTGGTATCCCAAGATCGGCATCAAATCTTCATCACATTCGCGCAGTATAAAAAGGGCCTTGAAGATTACCTCAAAACAGGTCAGAATACTGACGAATTTCTGGTCATGGAAACCTATGGGCCATGGAATGCTGAAAACGCCTCACATCTCGAGCACTTCGCCCCAATTATCCTATCGGCAGTACAGATCTCCATGCGACAGCAGATCAGGAGCAATGACGGGTGAGAACCGAGGATTGCTGTGTTACATGACTTCAGGAACTTCTCTGCAGGAGGGTATGTCGAAATAGAGGCACAAGGGAGGCTTTGAAGCTGAGGAATGACTTCGGTAGGGAGGAAACTACAGGCATGGTCACTTGCGCCATAGCGGATGTGTTCATGTGGGCAGTTTCTTATCAATTACATTCACCGCATTTTGCGCATAGGTATACTCCTATGTAGAGGTATGTGGTAACTCAATGACGGCTATGCGGTAGAATTGACATCGCCGCGGGCCATGCTTTGTATCTGCTGGCTGTACCAACGCTGATTAAACTTGGTTAGCTAACGAATCCAAGACCTGAGTAAGTCCCACTCACGCTCTCAGCGCCCGATCCAGCCGACTTGATGCCGGTCATTTTGATGATTCGCGAAGGTGATATTGGCCGTGTGACTAGGCGCGCGCGCTCTTCCGGCACATCTGTATTGAGAAGAATATCATTTGGCAGAGTTGGGTAAAGAACTGCGGGACGTCCGATGCCAATCATGTCGCAATCGCCATCGGCCAGGGCCTTTTCCATGCCTCTCCGTGTACGGAAGCCTCCGGTCACCATCAAGGGAATTCCCGGGAATTCCGCACGAATGACTTTCGCAAACTCGAGGAAAAATGCCTCCCGAGCCACTGTCCGAGCGGACTTCTCTGGTGCCAGCTGCGGGGTGGCGCTCATCATCTTCATAAATGATCAGTTGTGTGATACTGTACGAAAGGTGTTAATCAAACCTACACGAGGATCCTCGTATGTGCCACCACTGATCTCCACAAAGTCCACTCCGGCCGCGACGATTAGCTTGAGCTGTTCGATGCAGGAGTGCAGTTCGCTTTCAGATTGATGGTCAACAGAGTTCAATTTAATCCCGACACCGAATGTTGCTGGAACTGCTGCGCGAATGGCATGGATGATCTCGACCACAATCTTCACCCGCCCAGCCGACGAGTGTCCATACGAATCGGTTCGCCGGTTCGTTTTTGCTGACAGGAACTGGGCTAGCAGGTACCCATGGGCCGCGTGTAGTTGGACCCCTTGGAAGCCTGCCCGATGAGCCAGACGAGCTGTGTACACAAACTGCTGGATGACATGCGTGATATCCTCGTGAGTCATCTCCCTTGGAGTACCAAAAACCACGGCGCTGGTTAGCTTTGCCATCAATCCTGACCCCAGATCCAACGGTATGGCACTGGGTGACACATTCTTGGCAAAGATAGACCGCGCCCCAGCCCCCAAGGGAGATTGCCTTCCAGGGTGATTGATCTGCATGATTGTTGGTGTGCCATTGCTGGTGGATGCGGCGGCCCATGACTTCCACCTGCGAATGAGCTCGTCTTCGATGGCCGGGTTGACCGTATTGTCTCCTGCACCTCCCAGGTACATCCTGTCGACTTGAACATTCCCTGTCAGGAGCATGCCCCAGCCACCGCGGCCCCATTCGGCATACGCCCGGTCATGGAGCTCGGTGGGCAGATGATTGCCATCAGCCATGTGTTCGGCCATTGCGGCCTTTACCAACCTGTTTTTCAGCTGCAACCCGCATTTGAGGGTCAGCTCCTGGGAAATGGTAGATGTCATGATGATCGAGGGGAAAAATACAATGACCGTGGAGGGGAAGCTACCCCAGGAAAATTGGGCTCAACTCTCGGTCTTTATATGTGACTGCCCTTCAACCCCCCCGGGGAAAAGGGGCACCGCAAGTCGGCTTTGGCATAACGAGGCACATGCTGTACTCCCGAGACCCGGATAATATTGTGTCTTCCCTATCCAGGGAGACAGCCGAAGACCGAAATCTTGGGGACGGATTTCGAAGGCTCTCGGAAGTCGATCGAGTTCCGAGGCGGGTTCCGGTTCGTCGAGATCCGACCGCCGAAATTCCTCCCCACGCTGGGTATTGAACCTTCTCCGGACTTCGGAACTCACCCTCCTGTGCATCTTCAGCATGGCCGCACGACTGGAGCCTCGACTAGCACGATCTTGTGACCATTGCAAAGCCAAAAAGATCCGCTGTTTGCGTGGGTACACCCCGTTGACCGTAGGGCTAGCCACGCCTAGCCAGAGGGTGGTTGCTGACCGGGTGGCGACTTTCGCAACAGGGCCCTTGGACAGTGTGACCTGCACGCCTTGCCTTGTATGAGATCCGCCTGGGCATGTGTCTTTCATCGGGCGCCCGCTGAACCGCATACAGACCCGAGACATCGAATGTCATTACAGCCTCACGCGGAGACGGTTGAAGCCGAAAGAATCCCTCGCCTCACCCCGTCTACGTACTGCACACCACCTATCTCAGGCGACCAGTCATTGACATCATCTCAGTTGAGATCAGCCCTCCAAGTCAGTCGAATCCATCAGTCATTGGAGAGTCTACCCCACATGATGCCTCGAGCCCGTTTGTCGACCGCATACTCGTCAATCGGCATGCCGATGGAAGGAATCGCGGGACATCCTCCATCTTCAAAGTAAGAACAAACAGCCCCCTTTGCTTGGACAGACGACTGACCAACGGCAATAGGTACATGATAGACAAGGTAACGTCTGGAGTGTCAGAGGCTATCCTCGGCTTTGCTGATCATCCCACTAGTCCCCAGTACCGGTCTTGCTTTCTTCTCGAACAGCCAGCTTCATTCTCTGACAGAAATCCTTGGCCATACGAGGTTTCGTGATCTCATTGACGGCATAAGCTGCCTCACTCAAAGCCGGCTGCATGGAAAAGGCCGTCAATTTCGTCACACATCCATCGATTTTGCTAAACCCAATTCCGAGGTGATAATCTCCCGCGAGGCCATTGGACAATATATTGGTGGTGAGTTCGGCTTGGCCTATGGCTTACACGTCGAACAACTAACTCTCTGATCATTGTCTAGCATACTTTGAGCACGTACATCCATTATACCCCTTCTTGGATCGCAGTGTTTTTGAGAACAAGGCATTCGATGCCCAGGTAGCAGACCACCTGAGCAATGCCCCATTTTCTGCACTTTACCACACAGTCCTGGCGCTCGGGTGTCTATATGTCGAAGGCGGATCCTTTGATCCGGGAAAAGGCAAGGCTTGGAAGCTCTTTCAACATGCACTGGGTCTCTTCCCCGAGATCCTACAGCCTCCGGAGGCCTTGATCAATATTCAAGTGAGTCGGCTTTACCACTTATCGAACACCAACTGACGGATGCACGCAACAGGCCTTGGCAGCAATGGTTCGTGGAACATAGTGCCCGTGTGGATATATCCTAATCTAACCATAGAGCTAGGGAATCTTCGCCATGAACTTCTCCTGCATCCAGATCAGCAAGACCTTGACGACCGAGGCGGCACGAATGGTCCAGTGTCTGGGGTACAGTGCTGCGTACACCCCCACTGAAGACGAAAAAGCATGCCATCGAGTATTCTGGGTCATATACTGGCAGGAAAGGGTTGAGTGCTTTTTCTGTAGCCGTGCTCCCGTAAGTCTCACTCAAGCCACTCCATTCCTCGAGCAACACGAAAGGATTCATGAGCCATTCCAAAGATCATAGCAGACTACGACATCGGATGCCCAGTCCCAGAAACTCCCGCAGCCACGATCGGCGGCTTGGACTGGTTAATGACCACCGCACGTTTGGGCCGTCTCATTTCCCGAATGTACGAATGCCTATTCTCCGTCAGCGCCGTCCGGGCCAGCCTCAGCGCCCGAATCGCAGCAATGAGCACCATCTCAGCCGAACTCGAACAATGGAAAGAATCCCTTCCCAAACACTTTGACCCCAGCCAGCCATTCCGTCCCTCCCACTTCAGAAAGCCCTATGCCCTAAACATGGCCATCCAGCTCCGCCTCATCTATTACAGCCTCTCAATCTCAATCTGCCGCCTTCGTATCCACGTCACCCCCAACGAACGCAATCAAGGAACTAACCTCCAACTGATGGAAGCGGCACGCACCATCATATATCTCAGCCGTTTCATTGATCACGAACCACACGTTCCGACATGGTACGAGCACAGATCCACTTCCCCCTATGAACTAGACCCCAGTTGACCGACCCGCAACAGGACTTTAGGCATCGTCCCCATTTCCGCACTCTTCATCATCTTCGAATTCATCATCCATAACCCTCGACACGCCGAGACGAGCTTGAACCTGGCCTATCTGGACATGGCTGTCGGATACTTCAGCCGCTGGGAGGTGGAAAGCAAGGGGGCGCTACCGTTCTCGTACGTTTCCGAGTTCGCACATATTGCAAGACAATTTGTGCAGGATGTGCAGAGCCGGCAAGATGCCATGACCAGGCGTCCCGAGCAGGAAATCCCCTGGACAGAACCACCGAATTATTCTTTGGCGGGACAAATACCGCTCCATGTAAGTGCCGATACCGTGACCATACGATGGACATAATTAGGACTGATAGCTATAGACTCCGACGGATGTTCTAGATAATGGCATCAATGCGACAGGCATGGGATTCGACGAGCTCTTCTATCCCAGCGATCCTCTTCAGCCGATAATGGGGACGTCGAATCCATCGACGAGTGATTTCTCGGCGTTGTTTGATTTTTCATATTGGAACTGATGCGGTTGTTGTGAGTGGGCTATGGTAAACTACAGCTGGATGATTTTATTCAAAGGGCGCTTATTTGGCATGTTTTCGAGTACATATTGCAGTGAATGAAAGGGCGCTTTGAGGAGGGATAGGACGTGGATTAAAGTGATATTCATGTGATCTAGATTCGTAGCTCTCTTCGGAATATTATGTACTTCTCAGCAGCCATCAGCTGGCAATAACGGTCTAGTGCTCGCAGAAGAAGAACGTGTCCTAGACTAGCGTTAGTACCCTAATTCCTAGGGAAAGAAAAGATGGGAACAAGGATGGCACGTACTTCTTCCATGTCATCGTTAAGCTGCTCGATCAATGCCCCTCGTTCATCCATGAGGTCCTGTCTGGCTTGCACTGCATCCTCCCAACTGAGGGGAAAATCTGCTACGTACTGCATGGTCATGTCGAAAATTTCCCTCGGCAAGCGGCTGAACGGAGGCACTTTGCGTACTTCAGCAGCCCACCAATCCTTGCGCTGGGGCGGCACGTTTGCCGTCGACAGTATCGGGATATATGGATCCACTAAAAACATGGCTAAGATCTTGCGATGGCCAGGCTGGGTGGGGTCGGCAAGTTGAAATGGCTGAACTTGGTGTTGGAGGGTATTAGGGAACGCAAGAAGACGATCTGGTCTGGTCAGAACTCTACCCAGGTTTTGGATTGCAGGGCCATCATTGTTGATTCCAAAAAAGACCTCCGTGGCGTGATATTCGTACTGGCAAGAGAATCATTAGCGCCATGGCGTCATGCCGACTATCGATGGAGGGAAAGCCTACCTGCCCAACATTATTCATCATTTCGTCGCTATCTAACGATTGACGGAACGCGAGATGACTGGGAGTGATATTGTGTTCATCGTAGTAATAGAGTGCCGTGGCAACAATGTGCTCGTTCATTGCCCCTTCGATATGCCAGGATCCACCATCGTATTGGGGCTTTTCGGGGGTGAGATGAATATTGGCAAGTTTGAAGATGACTTGCAGTCCGGACGTGGCAAACTGCTTTTGCAAGTCGACGGGCCGGTGTTCAGCTCGTTCCTTCCATTGTTGACGAGAGCAGAAAGGGGCTGGCTCTGTTGGTATGATAGTGCGGTTTGCCTGACACCATTCCCAATAATTGTCCTCTCGCTCAAACTGGATTTCCTTGGCTTCTTCCCACGTATAAGGCCGAATTTCCGTGTCTGAATCCACGTCATCCTCTGCAGGAGTGAAGGTGACTCCATCGGGTGCTGTTAGTGCTTCATCCCCCAGTCCCGAATACTCGATCCTCAACCGAGGTTCCGACCAGGCGAGGCATTCATTCCACAGAGGGATCGCAACGGCAACGAACTGCTCCAGAGTCGCGTAAAGCGGCTTGTGGACTTTCGGGTGTAAATTATTGATGTAACTGACTATTTTGGGTTGGCCATCGTGATCAAATGAGATATTGGAGGGGAGCCACTGAAAGCTCCCCCATTCGGGGAGAGTTCCTAGTGTCTCTCGGGTGCCATGTAGTTCGGGGTCGACTATCTCGCCTCCACCGCTGAAGCGAGCACAATCCTCAAGCGGCACGGTCCCGTATGGCAATGCGCGGGATTTGCCATAGATCACGGGAAAGAGGGACGGATGCAGGAGATCCAGAACTTTCTGATCGGACCCGGGATGCCAATCCTTCGACTGCTCCGGCACATCCTCCAGTGCCCGGACATACTGTCGTAAGGAGTCAGCGAGAGCTGTAGTCACTGCCGTGTCGGATTTGACGATTGCTCTGTCGCTGTCCCAGACGGACACCATCTGAGTTTGCTGATAATGAAAGGCTTTATCGCGAAGCTCTTGGATACACTAGGATGCGTTAAATCCAATCGGCCCTGATGGATGCAATGTTCGAGTGAAACATACGTAGTCAAACATTGCCTCCGACAAATACTTCTCCCGTAGCTCTGCACTCCAGACACAGGCCTCACCCCTCCATTTCCGCACAATGCCATCGTCGAAAACCTTTCGATCCCACTCTGGCTTGTCCGTGATTTGATTGATGAACTCCAACATGCGACGTTCGCGAACCGAGATGCCCACACTGTTGCAAGTGTCGGATATGGCATGAGGAAAACGTCGCCGTTCACCTTGGGAGTCGACGACAGGCAGATTAGTCTTGAGGGGCTGGCCGAATCCAGGCAGGCTCGTGCGGAGGTGGGCCATGGTACTGATGGTGAGGATGAAGATGCTTCATGGGATCCGGGGAGGGGGGGATGTAACTTTAAAGGTAGATTTGCCGAAGGGATTTCCAGGCAGACAAGTGGATGCCTGGGTGGAGGCCTGGTGGATGGGGTATTGCGGGTCTTGGCATAGGAATTATGGCACCATGTGGGGGGGAAGAAGAATAAAACAGAGAAGAAAGAGCATGAAGACCCAGATGTCCAAGTAGGTAGAAGAAGAGGAGGCTGGGAACCCCGACATCCTCATGAGACGAATCGATGCATTCCCCGATTCTTTGAATCCTATGTATCCGTCCCGAGGGAGACCCTCCTTCCGGCGGGAAACGGGGGCCATCCGGCTCGATGTGCTAAGGTTGCAACCGCATACACATTCTCCTGACTATCACGAATCAGGCCGTGATAGGCGATCTGAGCTAGCATGGACTTGGATGGACGCCATATCGAGAGCTTGATGTCGCGGAACCCAGTCAGTGAAGTTGCCTCGATCGTTTCGCCGGGATTGGTTAGAAACCCAGCAGCAGAGAGTTCTCTGCCTCTATATCTTAGAATCGTGGCAGTCCTTAGCCCGGAGCGAGAGAAAATGAGTCGTCGTTGAGTAGTTGAGTAGACTCTGGGCGTCCATCTTGTATTAAGAAACTCAGGAGCCCCCGAGCCCCGCCTTCCGCCTGCTCTCTTCGGAGTTCGGATGGATCCATTATCCACAGTATTGCCGGCAGATATGTTACCGCCTTTCTACATTCCTGCCTGAGGCCGAGCTTCACCAGAGACGAACACCATATTACCACCACATATGGTTGTTTTCTCTCCACGTTGGACTCAGTAGGCACAGTCTGCTGGTCCGTATCCCTATATTGAGATTTTGTGACTCGAAGGGAGCAAGATCAATATCCCAAGGCTTTGTCCACCTGATTGATAAGCCCCTGCCCTTGAGCCCGCCTCTCCAGGTTACTCGACAGTATCTTCAGAGCACGCTCGTTATATTGGGTAGAGTTCCCACTACAATGCGGCGTGATGATGACGTTCTTATACCCCCACAACTTGTGATCCGCCGGCAGGGGCTCCGGATCAGTGACATCCAACGCAGCCCCTCGAATTTGACCCGCTTCCAGAGCGGCAACAAGATCCTCGGTGTTGATGACCGCTCCCCGTGCAATGTTACTAACGTACGTCTTCTTCTTACTGAGTAGCGCGAACTGCTCCCGAGAGATGATGCCTCGTGTCTCTCGAGTCAGTGGCACTGTGATCACGAGCAAATCCAGATCCGAACTGAGGAACTCGTTCAATTGATCTTTCCCCCAGAACCATCGCGAGGGGAATTCACCGCCGGCGTCGCCCAGACCTGGCTCGCTGAAGGCATGTGCTTTGCGAGAAGCGGGCGTTACCCGGGGACGCATGGTGAAAGCGTAGACGTCCATGCCGAATGCTTTGGCCACACGGGCGCATTGACGGCCGATGCTACCGTAGCCCATTATTCCACTGCCATAGTGCGTCAGCTGAGTGAACGTTCTCAGCGGCGGAATTGTAACAAGCTCACGTACACTCTCAGACCAACTGCATCCTCGGTGTCTTCGTCGGATACGGGGTCCACCCATTTGCCAACTTTCTGGTAATCAAGATACTGGGGGACTATGCGGGTGTAAGTCACTCTATCAATTCTTCTTCATGAGACTCACATACGGTGGTGCTGGAAGGCTAGGAAGGTCATGAAGACCCATTCTGTGATTTGAGGTCTGACTTGTTAACCACCCATGTCTCGCCGACCTAGGTATCCCTAGCCGAATTCGAGTCAGACACTTACGGATGAACCCCGTTGGCCGTACATAAAGCGACCTTATTGGTATCTTCGAACAGTGGCAGCTCGCTCGCGTGATTGCAACCGGCACTCAAGAGCTGGACATATCGCAGGTTCGGAGCCAGATCCTTGGTCGGGAAAAGCTTCCAGGTAAACAGTGACGTAATATCTTTCCAGAGTTCCGGAGAGATCTCCGTGGGCAGCTCGGCGGCGCTCCTGTCGATTTGATAAATCTCGATGCGGATGTTCGGAATGGATTTTATCAGGCTGGAAACCCACTCGGCCGGAGGGGTCCAGGGCATGAGAATCAAAAGGACTTCTTGGGAAACCATGGTGAAACGGATTTGATTCTGGGTGGCTTGTGCTGAGAGGGTTGGAGGATTCCCAGTGTGAAAATTGGCACCTGGCGAGGGTTATATAGTACAATCAAGGATGGAGTTCCCCCAGGCGGGCGGTTCTCCTTGCTTTGTGTTGGAGCTCCCAAGATAAGGTGTTATCGGTTATCGGAGAGGGGACTTCGATCATCCATAGGTATCCTCAGGCAAGACCCCGCCTGTGCTCGGCCCCCAGAGCCAATAAAGAGGCCGCTCTGGTGATACAGCAGTCCCCGGGCCGGCGAGGGCGCTCCTCACTGAATCTACTCAGTGATATGTGACACCGCTTTTATATGCTCGGCGTCCCAAGATAAGAGCTCCATTTAATAATGGCGTGTCAGGTGCTTGAAACGGGGTCCATAAAGTATGATTACCCCGTGAATAGATAGTCCTTGAGGGTTGAACTACTAGAAATTGTGGCCGGGAAACATGTCCACCGTTCCCTATGCCTCTCATAGACCTGGCGTCATAGCAACCCACATACCATCGTAGTTGCCACAAACTGCTATGTAAAACAACGCTTTTGAACGCCTTCTGTTTGTGGATCATTCCGATGGAGCCGATCCGATCGTGCGATCGACGGAAAACGTAGTTCCCAACCCAAGAATCTACTAGGCATGACGCTATGGGATACTATTGTATGTTCCCCAGCTAGGTAAATTACAACTTAATTCGAACAAAAATCCGGTCGGCAATTTCCCTTTCAATTGCCTCTGTGCATTTCTCCATTAATTAGGCAGTAGGGGCGATCGGGTAAATTACTGTCCTACTAGTAGTACCGGTACATAGGCAGGAAGGGCTTTCCAGTACGGAGTACGGAATAGGGCGACCTGACTTGGTGGACAAAACCCCGGAAAATCCGTCGCCGCTGGGTTATCGTCTACTAAAGCCGCTGTGATGACCACCTCGCATCTGACAACTGAGACAGTTCGCAAAAGATATTAATAGACGGCGCCGACCCTCAGAATGGCAGCGAATTATCGTGCACGTCGTGGCCGGGAGGGTGGAGACCGAAAGTAAAACCCAAGGCACCTGGGTTGATGCAGGCGGGCACTGGATAGGTAAAGTTTGGACCTGTTCTTCCCTCCCTGAGCATTTGAGGGATAGGTCATAAGATACGGGCGTCCGGTGTGCGATACTCGGAGGGGACATGACGGTGCCGGTCCAAAAACTACGACTGCTCCGTCCATGTGTTGGGCCCTGACTGTTGGACCTGCACTGAGAACCGTTTCTAACTGCTGTGTAGGTACAGCGTCCTCCGTACCTACTCTCTACCAGGCTCTATGTACGGAGTAGAGATAGTGTAATAATAGCAGTCACTGGGAGGGTGGGTCCCACGACAATCACGAAACGAGGTGGCCGCTGGATCCTCAGAGCGTTAATTGGATCGTTTGTGGGACTGTGCCAACGCTAAACCGGGGCAGGCTAATCAGGGTCTTGCCACGGGCGGGCTGCCCAATGGGCGGGCCCCTGGCTGGCACCGGGCATTGGCGGGGTTACCCATGGATGGTCTGGCCTGGCCCGGCTGATTGCCCCTAGCGACGCTTGCCCTCGGGCGGGCAATTATTTGTGTACATTCATTCATTCATTCATTCATCCATTTGATCGGGTGTCATCTCCTGCACCTCTACTCCCTTGGCTCCGGCCTGTCTTCACCTTCCTCCCGACCCGCAAGCAGTGGGAGTGCACTCTTACTTATAATTATGTCAGTGACAGCGGCGATTTGGTGTTACATACCGATCTGACTCGCGCCAAAGGGTCTGCATTCCTGACCAGCGATTGGGATCCGACTGCCTAAGGCTTGGCACGATAAGGTACCCCGTGATATCCTCAATTCCAGAACAGCTGCCAGCGGCCTACTGTCTACTGTGGACGGAGTAGTGCTGCTCTCCGACCCCCAACATCCGGCGCATATCCAAATAGTTCCCAAACCACGGCGGAAGAATTGGTCGGGTTTCAGACTAATCAAGTTAAGGTGGGATTACTATTGGGCCCAAGGGAAACGCTATACCCAGGCGGGCTGCTGTCCCGCGGCCGCCCCGGCCACTTTCTCCTCCGCGCGATCAGCTGTACCTAGTACCTACATTCCCCTTTCTACTTTCTCACCTCCCGTCCGTCGCGCTCGTTCACTCTTTGGCGCTTACTATTTAGAGCATCCAGTCCCCTCCTTGGCAGGAGTCCCAGCGACCAGCACCCGCTGTCTCGCTCGTTTTAACTTCCTAGGATTTCCCTGCTTGCATTCGTTTGCTATCTGCAGTGCGATCCCCAGCAACCAACCATTGAGCGGAACGCGATCTTTCTGGAGCCATCAATCTGTATCTGTCTCACATCTCACATTCTCTGGAAGCCACTCGCATCACCTGTCGCAGGATACGTTCGGTGTCGGGCTTCCGACCCCGCTCTTCTCCCGGCTAATTCCCCTGCCATTCGTCTTGCCTATGCGCTAGGAAAGGTGAGTCCAATACCCCTCAGTGGACAGGTCTTTGCCCCGGTCACATCGGTCTCAACGTCATAGAGTCCATGCCGCGTACACTGGCAAGGCGGCGATTTCTCGCGCAAGGGAACTTGTGGCTAACTGGAGCTCTAATCTAGCAGGGTCATGTCTCTGCCTCAGCGTCCGGGGAAAGCCTCCCCGCGACGAGAAGAAAATTACTCCTCCTTCCGTGAATCCTCCCGACGACGGCACCGCACTCACGAAAGCGGGCAGCAAAATGATCCTCTGTCCAGCTCCCCCTCGGGGCACCGACACCATCGACATCACCGCTCGCGCAGCTCCCGAAGACGCGATGATGTGGACGAAGAAAGAGGGGAATGGGGCGCGGAAACCAGGCACAAGAAGACTCTGTCAAAACCAGAACGCACCCGGGTCGACCCGAACCATCCACACTACCACTATCGCCAAAAGTCGCGGAACATGCCCACGCATCCCTCGACGACTGGGGATGAGCCGTTAATGGGAGCTGGGGGGGAAGGAGAGACGAACAGCTCCCGGAGCACCGAATCCAAAGGCAAAGATGGGGTATATGTCACGCAAGGGAATGTCAATCAGCCCATGGAGCGACTCCCGAACCGACGTCGCATCAAGAAGAGGCGATCATCGCGCAAGATCACCCGAAGGGCTGCGGCAGCGGAAAAGAAACGGCAACAAGCGTTGGAGCAGGTCCGACCACCCAGTCCTTGGACCACGTACTGCGCCATCATCACTTTCTGGGCCCCGGACTTTGTCTTGAAGTGTTTTGGGATGCCACAAAAGGCGCAGCGCAGCGCCTGGCGCGAGAAGATTGGCCTCATCAGTCAGATCCTGCTCGTCGGAGCATTTGTCGGCTTCCTCACGTTCGGGTTCACGGCGACGGTCTGCGGAACCCCTCCGACGCGGTTGAGGATCAACGAGGTCAGTAGCAACTACATGATCTTCCACGGCAAGGCCTACGACCTGTCCCACTCAACGCACCCGGCCGCTGCTGGGATTCCCGCTGATTCCAACGTTCTCTATGATCTCCCCCACAAGTACGGGGGTCAAGACGGAAGCTTCTTCTTTCAGGAAGTCAACGGAGCCTGCAAGAATCTGATCACGCTCGCGGACGGATCCGATGTGCCCACCAACTCCGCCGGTGACCTCGCCTGGTATTTCCCCTGTAACGCTTTCAATCAAGACGGCTCGTCCAAGCCAAATTACACCGATCCGTATTATCTGGGATGGGCCTGTCACACATCGGGGACGGCTCGAAAAGCCTTCTACAACCTCAAAAGCTCCGGAGACGTTTACTTCACGTGGGACGACACCAAAAATACCAGTCGCAATCTGGCCGTGTATGATGGCGATGTCTTGGATCTCGATCTTCTGTTATGGTTCAACGCCTCCCAAGTGAGCTACCCGGTCAAGTTCGATGAGCTCCGCGAGAATCCCAAGGTACGCGGAGTTGACCTCACGTACTACCTGCAGACGGGCCAGGAGAAGAAGATCGGCCAGTGTTTGTCGCAAATAATCAAGGTCGGCAGTATCGACACCGATACGGTGGGGTGCATTGCATCCAAGGTGGTTCTCTACGTCTCCTTGATCTTCATCCTGTCAACGGTTGTGGTCAAGTTCGTGTTCGCCCTGCTCTTCCAGTGGTTCGTCGCCGCTCAGTACGCGGCCCCGAGGACCAGCATGGGCACGGATTCCAAGACGCGCAACCAGCAGATCGAGGATTGGTCCAACGATATCTACCGGCCTGGCCCCCGTATGACGGACCACAATATGAGCGAACGGGGTGGTAAACGGGCGAGTTTTCTGCCCACCACCTCGCGCTTTTCGAGCCCATACACGGTGGGCAACGGTGGGAAGCAGAAACACCAGTACGTAACGATGGCGAGCCAAAACTCCACAACCCGCCTGGTGCCCGGTGCCACCAACTCGATGTACAAACAGAGCCACAACAGTAGCGGTGGAAGTTTGGGCCCTGAGGGCTCCCGCCACAACGCGTCGGCTAGTCGATCCAGCCTGGCCCTGCTGGGACAGGACTCGCGCTACTCAACTGGCATGCTAGACTCGGAAGGCCCCGGCATGGGTGGATATGTCCACGAGGGAGTCATTCCCCAACCGCCGCCCGAGTGGCAGCCGTACGGGTTCCCTCTTGCGCACTCGCTCTGTTTGGTGACGTGTTATTCAGAGGGTGAAGAGGGAATTCGCACCACGTTGGACTCGATTGCGATGACCGACTATCCGAACAGCCACAAGACCATTCTGGTAATCTGTGACGGAATGATCAAGGGCAAAGGCGAGGAGTTCTCCACGCCCGAGATCGTTCTGCGGATGATGCGAGACCCCATCATCCCCAAGGATGAGGTGCAACCGTTTTCGTATGTGGCCGTCGCCACGGGATCCAAGCGCCACAACATGGCAAAGGTGTACGCCGGCTTCTATGACTATGGGGAGGACTCGATCATCCCGGAGGAAAAGCAGCAGCGCGTCCCCATGATGATCATCGTCAAGTGCGGCACCCCGGCGGAGGAGCACAAATCCAAGCCGGGCAACCGGGGCAAGCGCGACAGTCAGATCATTCTGATGTCGTTCCTGCAGAAGGTCATGTTCGATGAGCGAATGACAGAACTCGAGTTTGAGATGTTCAACGGGCTGTGGCAGGTGACAGGCATTGCTCCAGATTTTTATGAAGTTATCCTCATGGTGGACGCGGACACCAAGGTGTTCCCGGACAGTCTGACGCACATGATCTCGGCGATGGTCAAGGATCCGGAGGTTATGGGGCTGTGTGGGGAAACGAAAATCGCTAACAAGACAGATAGCTGGGTAACGATGATCCAGGTGTTTGAGTGGGTGTCTCCTTTCCCCCACCCCTCATTCAGGTTGCACTAACACTTGAGACACAGATATTTCATTTCACACCATCAAGCCAAGTCGTTCGAGTCGATGTTTGGGGGTGTGACGTGTCTACCCGGGTGCTTCTCGATGTATCGGATCAAGGCACCCAAGGGGGGCCAGAACTACTGGGTCCCGATCCTGGCGAGCCCGGATGTGGTGGAGCATTACTCGGAGAATGTGGTGGACACACTGCACAAGAAGAACCTACTTTTGCTCGGGGAGGATCGGTACCTATCGACGCTAATGCTGCGGACGTTCCCCAAGCGGAAACAGATTTTTGTGCCGCAGGCCGTGTGCAAGACGCAGGTGCCGGACCAGTTCAAGGTGCTGCTGTCGCAACGGCGGCGGTGGATCAACAGTACGGTGCACAATCTGATGGAGCTGGTCCTGGTGCGGGATCTGTGTGGGACGTTCTGCTTCAGCATGCAGTTTGTCATCTTCATTGAGCTGATTGGGACGCTGGTGCTGCCAGCGGCCATCGCGTTTACGTTCTACGTGGTGATCAACTCGATTGTGCATCGGCCGGTGCAGGTGATCCCGCTGGTGCTGCTGGCATTGATCCTGGGGCTGCCGGGGGTGCTGATTGTGGTGACGGCCCACAAGATGGTGTATGTGCTGTGGATGTTCATCTACCTGCTGTCGCTGCCGGTGTGGAACTTTGTGCTGCCGACGTACTCGTACTGGAAATTTGACGACTTCAGCTGGGGAGACACGCGGCAAACGTCGGACGGGAAGGACAAGGGGCACGAGGCCGGAGAGGGCGAGTTCGACAGCAGCAAGATCACGATGAAGCGGTGGCGGGATTTCGAGAAAGGTACGTGCATGCGTGGGCGTCAGCCACCTTAGCGACAGAGACTAACGGGGAGGTGGGCAGATCGCCGACTGCGGATGCAGATGTCGGGCTGGGGCCAGCCTCCGGCGCCGGCAGGCTATCCAACCTACCAGGACCCCTACGGGGGCCCTTGATCTTTGCGACAGAATCGTAATGGATGGAGGGAGGGGGGTGTACATTTTATTTTGATTTTCGGATCGACATGATGAGTTATGATGGCGTGTATTATTGTGGATTTCCTTTTGATTCTTCTTCTCCTGTCGGTCTATTTGGGATCTCTTACCGGGTTTGCCGCGTGTAATGTAAACCGAGGGATGACTGTAACTTTGACTCGGACTCTCTGGCTTTGGCTTTACTTTGGGATGGGTTGACTTGAGCGAGCGCGAGCGATTGATTGAGCGGCGATTTGAGAACATACCTTGCATGAGTAACGACGACCTGTTTATTGATGCACTTGCTCGCGAGGAGGTGCGGCTGACGGGATGGTTCGAGCTGCGGGCGATCCCCCGGGGGGGGGGGGGGGCGGACTGGGGAGGCACTGGGGGCCTTCCGAGGTGATCTATCCATCCGAGTCATGCCGATGGTCTCTGGTGCGTGTACCCTGTAGGCCATGGACAGCGGGAATACTAGTAGGAACGGATGGATACTAGTAGTTAGTAGCAATGGATGACGGGGAAAGAGAGCGCGCAATCAACGGAGAGCGAGGAGGAGGTCTGACTAATCCGGCTGGGCCAATGGCTTCCTCCCATTCCTCCCATCCGTAAGAATCCCCCGAGGATACAGTGAGAGTGTCAGTAACAATACTGGATCTCTCGTGATCGGGCGCCCCTCCATGTGACAGCCCCGATCCACGTTCTGCTGCCTCCTCCGCCTCATCGCTTTTCCTTCTCCTCTGCATTCTCCGCCTTCTTTTCCTCCTCCTCCTCCTCCACCACCACCACCACCTCCTCCTCCTCCTCCTCCTCCTCCTCCTCCTTCTCCTCCTTCTCCTCTTCTTCCTCCCCCCTTCCCTCCTCTTGCTGCAGCTGCAGCTGCACTCCCGCCCGACCGGGTATTTAACTCGCACACCACGCCCTTCTTCCTCCGCCATCCCTGCCGTGCCTCTTCGTCTCATTTTAAGTAACTCCCGGTGACTCGGTGCAACCCCGCCCCTCCATCTCGGGATTGCGACTCCCCTGCTGGCTGCTGGCTGTGCCACCTCGGTGTGGGGGAGGAAAGCCGACCTGCTGCGGGGTGACCATCGGCTGCAGAGCCAAGATCCCAGTCCAACAACGTGGACGTCCCACCTTATCTACCAATGCCGGCTCAGATTGCCTCGGATTTCCCTCCTTCCTCGTCCTCGTCCTCATCCTCGCCCTCCACCGCCATCCTGCCCGACGGCCCCTCAGCATGCAACATCCCCCGATCCTCGTCCCCTCGACTTCCCGACAACCTTGTCTCTTCAATTGCCTCCTCCTCTAGCCGAGACCCGATGTCGTCCCTCGAAGATCAGCCGCCGCCCGTCAGCGTGGATGTGTCCGATCCTGCCTTCATCGGTGGTACGGACGATCGCAGCACCAGCGACTCAGCCATCTCCGCCTTCATGGCTGTCCCCCAGTATACCACTGTCTTCGACTTTCGCGATGGGTCATACGCCTTCCGGTCTGAGGCTGTAAATGCAGTGATGGAGCGCGACGACTTCGCGCTTCATGAGGTCGGACCTCAGCCGTCCTCGCCCCCGACGGAGTGGTACATTTCCGACTCGGAAATGACGGATGCGCTGTCGGAGATGGGCGGCGTGCCTCTGGGCCCTTACATCGGCGAACACGTTGGCACGGCCCATCTCCACCAGTCGCTGGACACCCCCATATCCGCGCACCCAACCTCCTTCACCATCTCCAGCGACACCGAGGACGACGGCGCGACCGATCTGATCATGGAATACGAGCCCTCGGTGATGGACAACCGGTCCACGTCGCGGTCGGTCGCGGGAGACGACCCAGACGACACGCAGAAATTCTACTCGGACGACGGGGATGACTACGAGGACGATCGGGCTAGCGACATGCGCACCCGCCACGGCACGGCTGACTTGTCCGAGGTAGACGTCGACGAGTTTTACCAAGGCCTCGACCCAGCACCCGGATCCCAACTGTCGGACCTGGGGACGGGCGCCATGCGCGACGATTACAGCAATGTCTTCTCCGAGGGGGAAGACTCGAGCACTGCCGATCCGGCGGGCGAGCCTCACTTCACCGACCCCGTCGTCGGAACCAGTAAGACCCCCCTCCTCTCCTTTCTGATGCTGCGCTAACTCGGAATAGTCCGCGAACGCAACTTGACTGTGGACCAGTTCATCGCACAGTGGCTGTACCAGCCGTCCGCCGCCTCGATCCCGAGCCTCTCGATCGCCCCTGCCCACCACCTCCCACGCAACGCCATCACACATCTGATTGGGTGGATCCCCCCGGCAAAGATCGTCCGGCCGCCGGGATATCACCCCGATTTCTACGACCTGCAACAGATCCCCTGGTGGGACGCCCTGCGGATCCAGCGGCCGTATGTGCGCAAGCAGCGGGATCTGTCGTATACGTCCTACCACAACTTGGAGTATTCACGGCAACGGCCCGGGGCGCGACTACCGCAGGACGAGTCGTACTTCCGGGGCCAGGCCATGTACACAGCACACAAGGCCACCATCGAGCACTTCCAGTTGCGGAATCTCATGTCAGCGGTGGCGTACAACACGGTTCACTTTGCGCACGAGTCCAAGATCTACTCGTGGGTGCCGGCCTACGACGATCTCACCTGCCTGCTCGACCTGTCTCGGCCGGCGCCCGAGTCCCTGCTGCCGGGCCTGGTCAAAATCTCCACCATGAAGTCGGCGCAGGACCTGACGATCGCGGGCGGGTTTTCGGGCGAGTATGCGGTGCGTGCGGCGGGCACGACGGGGCCGGGGGTGCAAGGCTACGTGACCAAGGACGCCAACGGCATCACCAACCACATCGACATCATCCCGAGTCGGACGAGCGGGGCCCCGCTGGGCATCTTTGCATCCAACGACCGGCATCTGCGGGTGCTGGACTGCGCGACCAACACCTTCGTGGCGGACCACGAGCTGTCGCGGGCGATCAACTGCACGGCGACGGCGCCGGACGGGCGGCTGCGCGTGTTGATCGGCGACTCGGCAGACGCGTGGGTGGTGGAGGCGGACACGGGACGCCCCGTCCATCCCCTGCGCGGCCACCGCGATTTCGGGTTTGCGTGCGCCTGGTCGCCCGACATGCATCACATCGCCACCAGCAACCAGGACAAGACAGCCATCATCTGGGATGTGCGCATGTGGCGCATGCTGCAGAAGATCCAGGCGGACGGGGCCGGCTACCGGTCCCTGCGCTGGTCGCCGGTGGGCGGGGGACCGCGCACGCTGCTCCTGTGTGAACCGGCAGACCGCATCGCAGTGGTCAACGCGCAAACATACCAGAGTCGGCAGGTGCACGACTTCTTTGGGGAAATTGGAGGTGCGGACTATGCGCCGGATGGCAGCACAATCTGGGTGGCCAACACGGACGAGCATTTTGGAGGGTTCTTACAGTATGACCGGCGACAATGGGGACAGCGGTATGGACTGCGGGATCTGCCCAACGAGTGGCGGCGCGAGACGGAGCTGGAGGAAGATGCACGATGTGCGCTGAGTGAGCGAGAGCGCCAGCTGCGGTGGATGTGGAATTTAGAGGACGAGGAGCATGAAGCGTTGCTGCTGTAGTGCCATTACTGCAGTGGCTGTATGAGTATTGCATTGATTGGGCGGAGATGTCAGCATTTAGCGTTAGATACCAATTTCCTGCTGGCCAGCATTCTATTTAATCATCGATTTCTACTCGTCTCAACCAACACCCCGGTTCCTCTACACTCATCTCCACCGCCCACCCAACACCATCGTATATCCTCACACTCCGGAATAATGATAACAATAATAATAATATCCGATCGATCGGAGGGTGGCTGAGGGCCCCACCTCCCCGCCGATCTCTTGGTCACACCGCCACAGCCCCTCCACCGTCCCATCCATAAAACCCCTCCCCCTCCCCCTTTCCCCTCCATCATCGTCATCATCATCATCACCCCTTCTTCCTTTCCCTACCCCAACCAAACTCTCCTCCAAAGACAAAGAACCAACCCTCACCATGTCCTTCTCCAACCTCATCTCCTCCGCCATCGAACAAGGTCTGTCCGGCGGCGGTAACAACTCCAACTACGACCCCGAATTCTCCTCCGCCCACTCCCACGCCCAATCCCACCACGCGTCCTACAACCAGGGCGGTTACGGCAACCAGGGCGGCTACTCTGACGACCAAGGCCGCGACTCCTACCCCTCCCAGGGCGGCGGCGGCGGCGGCAGCGGCAGCGGCAGCAGCAGCGACCTCTTCTCCACCGCCCTGAGCTTCCTGTCCTCCCGCAAGTCCCAATACGAGGAACAGCCCGACGTGGACGAAGAACACATGGTGCAGTCTCACCAAGCACTGTACAACAACCAGGATGAGGGCCAGCAGCACGACAGCAAGTCCCTGGGTGCGGGCGCCGCCATGCAGGCACTGAAGATGTTCACGAGCGGATCTGGTGGTAGTTCTGGCGACAAGAATGAGTTTATTGGGATGGCGATGGCTCAGGCGAGTAAGCTGTGGGATCAGAAGTCTGGGTCTGGCTCTGTGGTAAGAGTTTCTTCCATCATTATGGTTTCCTCGGGGGTGGGTGAGTGGATCAACATGGCTAATAGTGGATATATATATAGGCTGGCGATAAGCAGTCGGCAATCAACTCGGCTGCTGAGATGGCCTTCAAGATGTATATGAAGTCGCAGGGCAGTGGGTCGAGTGGAACGGGCGGTCCGGCCGGTTTGATGAGTCTGGCGAGCAAGTTTCTGTAAATGATATCATCTTGTAAGGGAGGGGGACTGAGTGGTATGGGATTTGTGATGGGGGTGGCATTTTGTCCTGTTTCTGAGCTAGTATTGTAGTATGGTTATGTCGGGCAAATTGCACAGCTATACATGTCTATTTTGATCTACCGGGTATGCGCTCTAGCTCATCGTATCTGTTTCTCCAAGAATCTCACCACTCATCATCGTCATCCTGGTGTCCTTGCATCGCGTGTTGTCGCGCCTTCAGCGCCTCTGCCAACCCTCCCGCCAGACTCGCGTTCGACGCGCTATTCGGCGTCCCCCGTCCACTTCCCCCAGATGAGTCGTGTGAGTTCATGCTTACCGCACTATCTCGAGGCGCCGCTGGGGGCGCGGGCGCCACCTTCCGTCCGGCCATGTTGGGTCGCTTCACTGGCGGTGCCGGGGGCGTCGGCTTGGACTTGGCTTTGGCGGCCGCCGCGGCTGCTGCCCCGTTGGTCGCAGGCACCGGGCTGGCGCGTGGTGCGGTCGGCGGCGGCGGCGGGGGGGCAGGCTTGGGTGTCGCAGCCACTTGCTCCTCGAGGTAGGCTTCGGGCGTCCAGCCCTGCACCGAGGTCGCCGTGTTCATACACAACCACCACCCTGCACGCATTAGCTGATGTGTGCCAACATGACATGGCTGGTGTCACTCACCATTTCCTTCCTTGGACACGATCTGCACAATCTCGCCCGCCCGAATCGACAACTCGTTGGACTGGTCGCTGTTGAAGTCGTACAACACCTTTGCCGTCGGCTTTTTCTGCGCCGGAGTGCCCGCAGGGGGAGGCGGCGGGGGTGGCGCCCGGCCAGAGCTGGATGATGCGTTCCGGACGTGTTGCGATGCGGCAGCCGCGGCAACAGACTGAGGGACCGGCCTAGGTTGTGCGGCGGGCGACACAACTGGTCGCGGGGCCGGCGGTGGTTGCACGGCAGCCGGCTGTGCCGACTGAGGCAGAGGTTGGCGTGCCGGCACCGGCCTGGACGCCAGTTTCGAGGGCCCGCCGCCGGGGCCACCAGGACGCAGCAGCTTGCCCTTGGTGACGGGTCGTGCAGCCACAGCTTTCGGGCGAGGCGTGGGCTTGGAGACGGAGCTGGGGGGCTCGCCTGCGCTCGTGTGAATGGTACTGCTCTTGTAGCTATCGACACCTGCCCCAGGGTCCTTGACGACCTTGACCGTCGCCAGCTTGCCGGGCTTCTTGTTGTACTCAATGCTAGCGAGAGTTAGTGATGCTCACGACGATCATATGACAACAATACTTACTGGTCGGCGATCTTCAGGTTCAGTTGTCCCCGGAGAGCATTGGTGAGGTGCGTGAAGAATTCGGTCTTGAACACACAGTTGATGAGCGGATCCGGCTCCTGTCCGCCCACCACGAGTGAAAACCAGTCATCCTGCAGGTTCGATGTGCTGACGGACTTGATCGCCCCGATGGGTATCGTCCTCTCCGACGCAATCTGGAGCTGGTTGTTGACGAGCGTTTGTGCCACAATGTAGACGTGTCGGTTGGTCTGCGTCGTCAGCATGCATCGCGGACCAGAAGCAGATAACTTACCAGAACAAAGATTCGTGGGGACGGCTTGCTGGACCGGCCAAACTTGGAAATCAAGACTTCCCCACGGCAAGAGAAAAGCACATTTTCCGATCCTAACCCACTTAGCAACGGTCGGGATGTACTCCGTAGAAAGCTCTAACTTACCGCTAATGCCTGCACCGTTGCGGATCATCTCGCCGGGGCCCCCGTTATTACCAACTCCCACATAATCTCCGAGAAACCGCCGGGATCCGAGCAAACTCATCCGGCGACGCTCCTTCTTGCCCTGGAGGACCTGGTGTCCTTGATCACGTAGCTTGATGAACTCAAGTCCGCCCGTCATCCGGCGCCAGAACCGCTGGATGCGCGTGGCACATTCAATCCGGTAGCGCAGGTAGTTGCGCCAGGCGCGCTGGATCCGAATCGCCATATTGTGCCAGTATCGGTCGCGCATCGCCTCCAAGGCGAACAGCGTCTCTGGTGTCTTGACAAACACCTTGGTAAGACCCATCTGGTACTCCTCGCTGGGGATACTGGTGTCTTTCAGGATCTGCCGAGCGCCCGACTCCGCATCGCCTGTCCAGGTGTAGTCTCCGGCATACGACGTCTTTGGCGACAGCAGGTAGAAGCGCTCCACGAATTTATCGAACGTTTGACGGTAGGCGAAGCCTGCACGACGAATCCGGACGTTCTCCTGCAGACCCAGATACTTGATCTGATGCAGAACGTTCCCTTGGTTGTACTCCCGGGGCGCTTTGTTGTCATTGGGCTTAATTGTGCGAATGTAGGAGGGCTGGGCCTTCATCAAGGTCGCCACCAACTCGTTGGCCGACAGCTTGATCTTGTCGCTGGCTGTGGGCGGGCGTCGCTTGTCATCCTGGTTGACCTGGTTGGGGAAGAGGGTATGCACAAACGGGTTGCCACTGGACCCAACGAGGTTCAGCAGATCCTTCAGCAGCTGGTCCTTGTTCTTGTCGGTCATGCCCTCGACGGCGTAGCTGACATCACCGGCGTAGTGCTTGACGATGAACTGGCCCTGGCGGTTCTCAAAGTTGGGGTTTTGGCCGAGGAAGTTGAGTCGGCCAACAAAGGTGTTGTCAGCCGCACCGGAGTCAGCATGTGCCGTTGCGCAGGCATCGTTAAGGGCTGCAAAGACACCGGGCGGGCGCTTGTCTTCAATCAAAGAGCACACCACCTTGTTGTCAAAATACTTGATGGGTGTCCACTGAATCTGCTCGCGTGCATACTCATCCTGCTCTGCTTTCAGGGTCAACTGGATGAAGATCTGCTGCAGCTTCTCATTAACGTAGTTAATACACAGTTGCTCGAACGAGTTCTTCTCGAAGATCTCAAATCCGTAGATATCCAAAATACCAATGGAGTTCGCGATCGATCCTCGGGCCGTCAGCGAAGAGTTGACGCGCCCGACGATCCAGTCAAAGAGGTTGAAATAGATCGCCTTAGCCAACGCATCCCGCACAGCCAACGCCTGGACGGTATTCAGAGGAACCTCATAGACAGATCCTCGGCGACCTCCGCGCGCCGTCTCCATCAAACGGATCGTGAGCGCCTTGTTCACCTGACCGGGATCGACTTCCAGCAAGTATGCGACAAAGTTGACCACCGACTGGTCGGTGATGGCTGCGTTCCCAGAGTCGTCCTCAGAGAACTGAACGTTGCCAATCCACAGAATAGCGGCCAGCATGCGGAACACATCATCCTGTTCGGCTTCCGACATTCCGATGACGCCCATCGCATCCAGGGTATCTTTGAATTCGGCCGTATCATCGATTCCGGGCACATCGTAGCACTTCGATCGGCTGGTGTACTGGTAGGTCTGCGGCTGCTGCACACCGAACATATCTAAGACAGGCGTCAGCTCGGGTCCTTGAACGCTAATCCAATGCGCCTACCTCGGTACTTCTGCGGTGCGGCCTTGGTGAATTGGTAGAAAATGTGGAAGTTTCGCTCGTTTGTGATTTGTCCCACCACTCGTGATTTTTCCAGCAGGTAGTTGGTGATGTTGGCACCGACCGGCTCGCCGCTGGTATTGAACTCCAGTTCCAGGTATTTTCCGAAGCGGGAGGAGTTGTTGTTACGTAGGGTTTTCGCGTTACCAAACGATTCCAGCAGCGGGTTGGTAGCCAGAACCATGTCCTTGGTCTGTTGGATGGACGAGTCACTGCCGCCGGACACACTGGCGATGTACTGCATGAGGCGCTTGGCTGCCTCCGTCTTACCCGCGCCCGACTCTCCGGAGATGATCACACACTGATTATCCTTGTATGACTTCATGTTGTAGTAGGCGGATTCTGCGACCGCGAAGACGTGAGGCGGGACTTCGAGGCGGTTCTTCCCCCGGTAGGACTCGAGGACGGGGTCGGTGTAGATGCCCACTAGGATAGGGGGATGAAGTCAGCCACGCGACCATCGGAAGGGTAGGTGCCTCAGGGAAAACCACTTACAGTCGCGGAATGGGTTGACGG
Source organism: Aspergillus carbonarius ITEM 5010 (assembly GCA_001990825.1). Classification (NCBI taxonomy): domain Eukaryota; kingdom Fungi; phylum Ascomycota; class Eurotiomycetes; order Eurotiales; family Aspergillaceae; genus Aspergillus; species Aspergillus carbonarius. The sequence continues at coordinate 36,498 of KV907517.1, forward strand.
ACACCAGCACATGTCCAATGTATGTCTATGGCGTCGCTCATCAGTCTATTGTCCGGCCATGAAGTGATGGCGAGGGCTTACGTAGATCTCGTCATGTTCGAAGCGGAGTTTGAGGTTGTCGTTGATGGCCTCGTTGGAGATTTTGCTGAGCAGGGTGAGATCTGAAACACCAATCTCCTTCTTCTTTGTGCTTTCGAAGGTGGCCTTCTTGACCTGGGGCTTGCCCGCTTGTCGCCCGTCGCCCACATCGGCGGCAGCCTTGGAGCGACCGAAGCCCCGGCTCTTCTTCTCCCCGCCAGCCGGACGTCGTGAATGTCCCTAAATTGGAGGCAGTGGTCAATATCACCCTGATTGGCATCGAACCCCAGACCGTGCCGGTCGGACTGGAAGCGAAATGGAGCGCGACTCACCATGGTTGTGACTACCGACCTCCCCGGATGTTGCGCCCAAGCGTCACGATATCTGGCCTATCAGTCTGCACCAGGATGTGGGCGGATAAATTCACAGCGGAGACGGAATGAAGACCGCGGGGGGATGGTTCATTCCAGGAAGCGAGTAGGTGATGGGAGGGACCCGCAAAGACAATGTGTCTTGGAGAAGAGGGGTATAGGAATGCGAAGAGATGGGGGGAGGGAGAGGAGGGAGGAGGAGGAGAGGGAGAATGACGAAGGGTGCCTGTGGAGGAGGAGTGGACTAGGAGGGACTAGGAAGACTAGGAGGACTAAGAGGACTTAGGAGTGCCTAAGGACTGCTCAGACCCAGAGAGGACTGGCCTGTCTGATTCGGCGGGCGGGCCGATGGGGCCTGCGCCACACTTGGGTTGCGCTGCCTCAATACGCGCAAGCAGTCTGGCCGCTACCCGATGCTTCTCTGGGTCACCCAGAGTCCCAGTACATCCTATCCAGTCGGTAGGATAGTACTCCCTACTCAAAAGTGTGCTCAAGTATGCTGTTGCCTCCGGGGCAAAATCCCCGAGCGCCAGTCACCCCTGGGTCCCTGGCGCTAACGTTGGGATGGCTGGCCGCACACGCCGGCCGGAGGCACCGACGATCCAAGGGACGCCCCGGCTCTCGGTGCCTGAGGCAGGTT
>KV907517.1:48148-59988 GCA_001990825.1 Aspergillus carbonarius ITEM 5010
CCCCCCCCCCCCTCCTCGCGCGCCAGGATGGCCCGCCGCTGACCCAGGTAGCCGGTGGCCGTCATGTCCACGCTGGTAGGCACCATCATCATCGACGTCCAAGCCAAATACCCCGAGGTCGAAGCGACCACCATTGCGCAAGCCCTGGCGATCATCTGCGGGGCCATCACCACCTTCATCGGCCTGTTCCGCCTGGGCTTCATCGTCGACTTCATCCCCCTGCCCGCCATCACGGCCTTTATGACCGGATCCGCCATCAATGTCTGCGCCGGGCAGGTCAAGACGATGCTGGGGGAAACCGCGAGCTTCTCCACGCGCGGCGCGACGTACGAGGTCATCATCAACACCCTGAAATACCTGCCCACAACGCAGATGGATGCGGCCATGGGCTTGACGGCGCTGGCCATGCTGTATGCCATCCGCTCCGCCTGCAACTATGGCACGCGGAAGATGCCGCAGCAGGCGAAGCTGTTCTTTTTCATCTCGACGCTGCGGACCGTCTTTGTGATCCTGTTCTACACCATGATCAGCGCGGCGGTCAATGTACATCGGCGCCACCACCCGGCCTTCAAGATGCTGGGCAAGGTCCCCTATGGGTTCCAACACGCCGGCGTGCCCAAGATCAACGTGGACATCATCAAGACCTTTGCGCCCGAGCTGCCTGCGGCGGTGATCGTGCTGGTCATCGAGCACATTGCGATTTCCAAATCGTTCGGGCGCGTCAACAACTACACCATCAACCCGTCGCAGGAGTTCATCGCCATTGGCATCGCCAACCTGCTGGGGCCGTTCCTGGGCGGGTATCCGGCCACCGGCTCGTTCTCGCGCACGGCCATCAAGGCCAAGTCGGGCGTGCGAACGCCCCTGGCGGGGGTGATCACGGCGATCATCGTCCTGCTGGCCATCTACGCGCTGCCGGCTCTGTTCTTCTTCATCCCCAGCGCCTCCCTGTCGGCGGTCATCATCCATGCCGTGGGCGACCTGATCGCGCCGCCCCGGGTGCTGTACCAGTTCTGGCGCGTGTCGCCCCTGGATGCCCTGATCTGCTTCATCGGCATCATCGTCATCATCTTCTCCACCATCGAGATCGGCATCTACTGCACCATCTGCATGTCGCTGGCGGTGCTGCTGTTCCGCCTGGCCAAAGCCCGGGGCCAATTCCTGGGCTCGGTCCCGATCCATTCCGTGGTGGGCGACCACCTGCTGGCAGCGCCCACCAGGGCCAGCCAGGAATTGCCCCCCGCGAGCCCGCTGGCCCACGCCGAGTACTACCTGCCGGCGGCGGCCTCCCGGACGGCCTTCCTGCCCCTGGCGCATACCGATGGCTCCAACCCGGCCGTGCCCGTCAGCCAGCCGGCCCCGGGGATCTTCCTCTACCGCGTGTCCGAAGGCTTCAACTACCCCAATGCCAACCACTACACCGACTACCTCGTGCAGCACATCTTCGCGACCACCCGACGCACGAATCCCTCGTTGTATGCCCGCCCGGGGGACCGGCCGTGGAACGACCCGGTGCCGCGCACGTCGGACGACGCGGCCGTGGCGCAGCGGCCGGTGCTGCGGGCCGTCATCCTGGATTTCTCCGCGGTGAACAATGTGGACGTGACCTCGGTGCAGAACCTGATTGACGTGCGGAACCAGCTGGACCGATATGCGGCGCCGGATCGCGTGCAGTGGCACTTTGCCCACCTCCACAGCCGGTGGACCAAACGCGCGCTGGCGGCGGCGGGCTTTGGCCGGCCGTCGGCGGAGACTCCGATGCCCCCGATCTTCAGCGTGGCCGACGTGAGCGACGCGGCGGCGGCGGCGGCGGCGGCGGCGGGGGCCCAGCGGGCCAGCGACCTGGAGTCACAGGATGGCACGGTGGGGGGCGGGGAGGACAAGACGGCGGAGGTGCTGAGGGTGCAAGAGCGCCGGGGCGAGTTCAGACAGGCCGTGGTGACGGGCGTGAACTGGCCCTTCTTCCATCTCGACCTGACGAGTGCCCTGGCATGTGCGGTGGCCGCCCCAACCAGTTGATACCCGGATGGCATGCATCCATTTCTGTTCTTAGATTCGTACTTAATCACTTAATAATATGGGATTTCCCCCCCGTGGAGAGACCGAAGGCTCGAGGTGGCAATATAGTTCCTGCAGATCCAGACTTAGACCAGACCAGCCCAGCGAACTGACCCCGACGATCTTCATCCACCCCCTCGGCGCCTCTTTCGGCGAAAACCCCACCATGCTGAATCCCCGGACATTTGGCGTCCTTTCTTCCTATCCATCCATCCATCCATCCATCCATCCATCCATCCATCCATCCATCCATCCATCTATCCAACCACCACATCACCATATCTCTCTTCCAAGACACACCCACCAACATGGACTCCCCCTCGCCCGATCTCACCACCTGGACCAACCCCTCCTGTCTCCTCTACGGGCCCGGCGATGCCCGCTACGAAGACCGACCCATGCCCACCATCACCTCGCCCACCGACGTGATCATCCGCATTGCCTACACGGGAGTCTGCGGCAGCGATGTAACCCAACCCTAACCCTCTCCATTCCCTATCCCCGTCACTACCACTACTACCACCACCACCACCCACTAACCCCCCCCCTCGACAGGTCCACTTCTGGCAGCACGGGGGCATCAAACGCCCCATCACCCCGACCCACCCCATCACCATGGGTCACGAAGCCTCAGGGATCGTCCACGCCATCGGCCCCGCCGTCACGACCCTCCGCCCGGGCGATCGCCTGGCCCTCGAACCAGGCTACGCCTGCCACCGCTGCACCCTCTGCAAATCCGGGCGCTACAATCTCTGTCCACGGATGCGGTTCGCGGGTGTCCCCACCATCTGCCACGGGACCTTGACCCGGTGGTTCAAACTCCCGGTGGATTGCTGCTACCGTCTCCCGGCCGCCATGGGGTTGGCGGAGGCGACGTTGATGGAGCCGTTGGGGGTGGCGGTACATTCGGTACGAGCGGGGGGAGTGGGACCGGGGATGCGAGTGTGTGTCTTCGGGGCGGGGACTGTCGGAGTATTGTGTATGTTGGTGGCGAGGGAGTTTGGGGCCGAGGGGGTGGTGGGGGTGGATGTGAATCGGTGGAAGTTAGGGTTTGCGGAGGAGGTCATGCGGGAGGGGGAGGGGGAGGGTCTGGGAGGGCGGGTATGTTCCGGATGGAACAGGGGAAGGGGAAGGGGAAGGGGAAGGGAAACGCATGCGGGAACGGTTCGGAATGGATGAGGACGAAGGGGAAGGGTTTGATGTGGTGATCGAGGCAACCGGCGCAGAGCCCTGTATGCGATTGGGCGTGGAGGTGGTGAAGGTCGGCGGCCGGTTCATACAGACGGGGTTGGGCCGGCGGCATGTCCACTTCCCCATGGGCACGGTGGCCGAGAAGGAGATTCTGCTGCAGGGGTGTTTTCGCTACGGGCCTGGGGATTTTGCCCTCGGGGTGCAGTTGGCCGGGGAGGGGAGGTTTCCCCTGACGCGATTCATCACTAAGGTGGTGGGCTTTGGGGAGGCCGTCGAGGCGTGGGAGACCACGGCCCGGGGGGAGGGCATGAAGACGTTGATTCGGGGGGTGGATCCCGTGTAGATACATCGATCCCCTCAGGGCCCAACTAATCTAAGAACCGGGGCGACGGCAACCGTGCCACCTCATCCTCCAGAATCTCCGGCAGCGTCGCCTCCAGACTCGGCTGCGACGGCGTCCAGCCCAGCACCTTCGCGCCTCGCCGGGCCCGGCCGCGGGAGTTCATCCCCCAGCTCAACGACTCGTAGCCCGCGTATCTCTTCGCATCGTCCAGGCTGATCTCCTCGGCCGTGGCCTCCGGGAGCAAGCCCAACTCCACGGCCGTCTGCGCCGTCGCCTGGGCCAGCTCGCCCCAGACATGTTCGCCATTCTCCGTCAGGTAGTAGGCACGCTCTCCCCAGAGTTCGGGATCCTCCCGGCCCTGAACCGCCGCTTCGGCGAGCAACACATACAGATCACTCAGATCATGCACGTGGATGTTATTCCAGATGGCCTGGCCCCGGCCGATAATGGGACCCTTCTTGAGCTGGAGCGTCACCTTGGCCAGCTCATAGGCCTGTCGACCGCGCTGGGAGACCGGGCCCCGACCCCGTCCTGACCCGATTAGCCCCAGCCCTATGAAAAAAAAAAAAAAAGCCATGGCCCGAAGAAACATACCGTAGATGGTCGGCGGACACACCAGGGCCGTCTGAACCACGCCGGCCTGCGTCTTGCCCGTCTCCAAAACCACGCGATCGACATTGCGATGGAAGGCATGGTCCGGGAGATTCAGCAATTCGTCCACATGGTCCCAGTCATCGTACACCTGGTCGCTGGGCTCGCCAAAGACCTTCCGGTCCGTGTCGTGGAAGGTCAGAATGCCGGTTCCGCCGGTGTGCAGCCAGTAGCCGGGCTTCTCTTTCGAGTGGCCTTTGGCCAGCCCGGCCGCGATGGCTTTGGCGGCGCCTTCATGGTCGGAGGCATCGGCGGTGTCTATACCACATGAGGAGCCGGCGGTGAAGGGGAGGGGGGGGGGGTGTGAGGGTGAGGATAACATACGCAGCACGATATCCGCTTCGGCACTTTCCTTTTCGAGGAGAGCCGAATCGTCCAGGTCACCAAGCACCACGCGGAGGGAGGGGTACTGGGCTTGAACCTGTTGGGCCTTCTCCGAGGTGCGGACCAGCGCGGTGTAGGAGTACTCGGGATGTTTGGCGAAGAGGGCGTATAGGGCATCCCCGCCGATATAGCCGGTTGCACCGGTGCTGCACAGTTAGTGGTGGGGTGGGAAGCGGGGTAGGGTCGTACATGAAGATCTTGGGGAGGGTGGTCATCTTGGTTTGTTGTTGGGTCTCGTAGATGAGAGTAGATTGTGTCGATACGTGGGGATATATGTTCAGGAGATTGATGTTGGACTGCCGCGGATGAAGTCATTGGCATTAATCAGCAACGGCCGCGCGGGGTTGGCCAGTTTGCTGATTGATAACTCCTTCCGCCTGCTGCATGCGGTAAGCTCGGCCGACGGCGGGTGCCGCCGTCGGACATCCGGGGTTGGCCTGTTGCTTTCTCCAGCTGGGACTCGCATGCAGGGCTCCCCCTGCTCCCCCTCGTGCAAGTCCCGGAATGCTTGGAATTGAGTGACGGGATGCTAAAGCTTGTTGTATATTGTGCGAGCATGGGTTGATGGATGGATGCTGTGACAGAACAAGGGTGCAAATCTGTAGGCGATAAGTTACCTTGCGGGATTAAACTATGTGTGCTAGACTTCTAGGGTTTGGACGCGCTGGGACGGTGGTGGTGAGTTGTCTGGGGTAGTGCCAATATAGACATGACTATGTGGCCTATGACATGTGCCGTGGGTGCATCGGTGATATCCCCATCAGTGATGAGCTGCATTCACTAAGTACGACCAGGTGGATCCGGCACTTGTCTGGAGATGCCCTCGGCCTGAGACGGATTTACGTCCGCAAGACCACCATGGCCCAGGCTTAACAGGGAGATATGATACGGGCCACAAGCATGCCCGTCACGCACTGAATAAGCAGTCCTGCTATCCACCTTTAGTTATCCATCATCATCACCTTTAGTCACCGTAGTGGGTCACGCTGTGGTATGATCTCGACCCGGGCGTTATCACCTTCTTCACCCTGAAAAGCTTGACGGGATGAAAACTCGGACAACCAATGGTAGACCCATCCCCGACAGCTCCTCCACTTCCCCTCGTTCTCATTTGACAGCCGCAGCAGTCCAAGTCCGTGACACGCACCCCTTCCATCCCGGTGGGTCGCTTTCTCCGATGCCTGGCGGGTGAAGTTTCTTCCACCGCTGCCAGCGTGCCCTCGGCTTTATCCTGATGGCCGCACACTAATCCATGGCAACGTAATAATATCATCGTTGCAGATGCGTTGCATACGATGGTATTACATGTCCACGTAGGATGTGATGCTGATGCTGAAGCTGGAGCTGATGCTAACGCTGATGCTTCGATCTGATGGATATCAGATCGACTGCGTGACTCACAGCACCCGTTTCTCCGCGGCAGATTGACATATTCAGATAAGGCATGGCCTCCAATCTGCTCCAAGTCTTGGCCATCGGGCGAGGCCCGACGCCCTCTGCGTCTACATAAAGCGGGGTCAGCCCTGGTTCTTCTTCTTCTCCTTCTTCTTCTCCTCCCCCATTGCCCACCCTCCAGCACCATGGCAGACCACATTGCCGCTGCCACTGCTGGCATGACTCGGGAACGCAACATCGAAGCCCAGAGTGCCTTTGCCTCTACCCTGGTGCACGATGTGGAGAAAGCGCCGCATCCCAAGGAAGCGCCGGCGGACCGACCACACACCAATGTCTATGGCTCGACCATCGACACGGCCCCGGCTCCGACGGGAACAGATGCCGTCTATGCGGCCAAGGCAGCGCTTCTGAACCAAGCCCTGATGGACATGGGCATGGGGCTGTACCAGTGGATTTTGTTCGGCATCACCAGTGTGGGATGGTTCTTGGATAGTGTATGTGGCTGTTGCCGGCCCCGGTATCAAGGACGTACTAACCCAGTCAGTTTTGGTTGATGTCCTTTACGATCATCGCGCCCGCCAGCGCCAATGAAGCCCAGTTCTTCTACTCCGACAACAAAGAAGCATACCTGTTTATTAGTCTCTACGTGGGGCTGACCACCGGCGCCACGGCCTGGCCCTGGATGTCCGACCTGCTGGGCCGGAAGTGGATGTTCACCAGCACTCTGGTCCTGATGGGCATGGGTGGTCTGGTCGGAGCCGGCATGCCGGCCTTTACGGGCCTCTGTGTCGTGGGCTTCGTGGTCGGCTTTGCCGTGGCCGGCAACCAGGCCGTCGATGCGATGATTCTGCTGGAGTCGGTGCCGGCCTCTCACCAGTTCCTGGTCGCCCTGCAGGGTGCGTTCTGGGGCCTGGGTCAGTTGGTGGCATCCGCAGTCGGATGGTGAGTGATGGCTTCTGGTATATATATATACACCTGGCTCATGAGGTTTAGGGCATTCATCGCGGAATATACCTGTGGCACCGGCCCCGACGAGATCAGCACCGGGACCGCCCTGGCGCACCAGTCACGCGCCACGCATTCCAGCAGCAGCAGCTCCAGCTCCTGCCACTACGTCTCCAATAAAGGCTGGCGCTACGTGTGGTGGACCTTTGGTTGCATGACGCTATTCCTCTACCTGTGTCGCTTTGCCTTTCCGTTGCGCGAAACGCCCAAGTATCTCCTGGCGCAGCGCCGCGACGCCGAGGCCACCCAGATCGTCAAGGACATGGCCGCGTACAGCACCCGCCCGACCTGGCTGGAGGAGTCGTCGTTTGCGCGGATTGACTCGACCGTGGATGCGAGCGCCCCCGCGTCCCGTCGGCCGTCGCGGACCCAGTCTCTGGTGTCTTCGGTGGGGGCTCTGGGCCTGGCCGGGCTCGGTCTGCTCTGGGCCGTAACGGGCCTGACCTTCATCCTGCACCAGACCTACCTCCGCACGTACCTCACCACCCAGGGCGTCTCCGCCGTGACGGCCACCAGTGTGACGACGGCCTATCTCTACAGCCGGTACCTGTACGTGGCGCTGTGTGCCATCCCGGGTCCCATCGTCGTGGGTCTCCTCATGGAGGCCAAGGGGCTGGGCCGCACACGGACGGGGGCCCTCGTCGCCGTGCTGACGGGCCTGTTCATGTTCCTGGCGACGGTGTCGCGGTCCCGCCATGCGCTGCTGGCCTTTGAATGCATCCTGTCGTGCCTGCAGACGGCCACACTGGCCGTGCTGATCACGTACACGGTGGAGGTGTTTGCGACGCCGGTCCGCGGCTACGGCCTGGCGGTGATGGGGTTGTCGTGGGGATTGTTCGGCCTGATCGCGCGCATCATCACGACGTTCGACGGGAGTGCCGCCGATGGTGCGGCGGTGTGGTTCTGCGGGGCGATCTGGGTGGTGATGGGGGGAGCATGGATGATGGTTCCGGAGACCAAGGGACGGGCAGCGGCGTGATGAGGATGAGGATGATGATGATGGTGATGACTGACAGATGATGACAATAAACGATGGACGAAGCATATGACAGTGCAGATGGACTCAAGACGGATGCAATGCAGCAAGATATAATGGCATGTAACTGGATAGCACACCCCGATCAAAGGCAACTTCATCCTATCCTACAAGCCCTCCATCTAAACCATCCCATCCCATCCCATCTCATCCCACGTCACTCCCCATCCCTACAGAAACCTCTTCCCCAATCTCTGCACCAACACAGCCCCGACCCCCAGCACCACCGGGACCACCAACCATGTGGCATACCCCCCCCAGGCCGCCTTCTCCGGGACCACCTTCCGGGGTTTCCGCAGCATATACCCGGGCACAAACGTCCCATGCTCGCCCCCGAGATCCTCGCCCTCCAGCACCAACTCAAACCCATGTTTCAGATACACAGGTCTCGCCATGGGGGCGGAAATGACAAACGCCTCGAGGCCTTCTTCATCCGCACGATCCACGCCCCATTTGATCATGTCCGAGGCGACGCCCCGTCGGCGATACTCGGGTTTGGTGCCGAGGATATTCAGAACTGGAGTCATTTAGCATTATCCCACCAAACATGGATGAGAAACCCCTAAAGCAAAAGGGGGGGGGGAGGGGGGGGGGAAGAGAAGAAAACATACAATAAAACCTCCTACTCCCCATAACCTGCACCGTCTTACTCCCCATTTCCACCAACAATTGATTCCACAGATCCAACCCCCCGACTTCCTCCGGATACGGCGGATACTCATCCTCTTCCTCTTCTGCCCCCTCCCCCTCACCAGTTGATACCGGAGCTGGCAACTTCCACTCCAAAAACCCGACAATCGCATCCCCCTTCTCCGTATCCACCACCTTCAAGGTATGGAATTTATCCGGTTGGGCAAGTTTCCCGGCAAACGTGGTGGTCCACCATTCATGCATGCGGGGGACATCGGGCCAGAGGTGGCGCTCGGTAGGGGAGTTGAAGCATTCGAGGTAGATGGAGGCGAGGATGGGGGCGTCGGTGGGGAGGGCGGGTTTGGTGAGGAGCATTTTCTTTGTTTCTTCTTCTTTTTCTTTTTCTCTTTCTTTGATTCTTGGTCTATGGAGGTATAGAGATAGGAGTCTGGGAGGGACTGAGTGGGGTGGTGGTGGTGGTAGGAATATGGCGGAGGGGACCAAGAAAGAGACAACCGGGTCAGGATCCGCTACCACTGGGGGAAGGGGGGGGGGGGGAGGGAATAATCAATAAATAAGCTGCTGTGTATGTCGACGGGAGGCCTAACTCTGTCCCCCCGAGGACAGACTAATGCACGCTAAGCACTAGTTGCATCCTGCCCGAGTCTCGCGGGCACCAGGAACGGCGCCCATTGGTGGGTTGGTCTCAGGCCACCCGTGGATTATCTGCAGGAGAGAGAGAGCGAGAAAGATACCTACAGAGCTAGATAGATAGATAGGGAGGAATCGTGGCATTATCATTAGGGGTATGGTATGGTATGGTGTGGTGTGGTGTGGTGTGGTGTGATACTATACAATACAAGGACGGACACCGCCGCTAGTACTGTTTCTCGAGGACGCCGTCCGGACTCCGAACCGGAGTGGCCGTCGGTCGGTCGGCCGTGGAGGAAGTCGAGTACCGAGACGACGAGGGCTGCGAGGGATGCGGGAGAAAGGCCCGACGATTATAGCCCTCGCGCGGGGAGGCGCGGTTCTCGCCGCTCTTGGTGGCTTCGATTTCCCGCTTCACGCCCTCGTACATGTATTCGATGAATTGGATTTCCTCCTGGAGGTCGAGGGGGGATCCGTCGAGACACAGCTCGCGCTCGCGCTGCTCGATGTATTCGCGGATGTTGCGCCATTCGGTCTGGTAGTGTTTGAGTCGGTCCGGGAGCCCCGAGCCCTTGAGGTAGGTGAGCACGCCGGCCATGATGGTGTTGATGGCGCCAAAGGCCGTGATGGCCGAGTGGGGCCCGCTGGCGGCGCCCAGGGCCGTCAGGGCGGCGGCCACGACGATCTGAATGCCCAGGCAGACGTTGATCAGGATGCTGAAGAAGCGGTAGCGCGTGGCGGCGGATTGCTCGGCGCGGACGACCCGCGTGTAGATGCCGATGTTGGGGGCGGGGCGGCGGGCGTGGTGCAGCGTGGTCAGGGCCGGGATGCTGTCGATGCCGGTGAGGGCACGAAAGACGAGGAGTTTGTCATCGGGAGGGATCAGCGAGCCGGCGTGAGGGTCGAGTTGGGGTTGGGGTTGGGGTTGGGGTTGGGGAGCAGCAATTGTCGCGATGGGAAGAGGAGCGGGACCCGGAGCGGGTGGAATGCCCGCGGGACCACCGGGCAGGGGGAGGTCGGCGGGTGGTGGATGGCCCTGTTCTTCGCGGTCCAAGGCCGCCAGCAGTCGTCGTGCCAGGCCGGGGCGGCGGGCAGGCATGGTGAGGTCCAGGAGGGAAAATGGGATTGTGCGATGGATCGTGAGGAGGGTCCAACCCCTTTATTTGTAGCGGGGAGGGGGGAGGGTAGGGGGTTGATCCAAGCTCCCGTCCTGTGTGCCGTTAATTTGGTGGGTTTGAGGTGGATGGGGATGATGCCGCGCTCCTGCTGGGCGCCACGCGGGCTGTGAAGGCTCGGAGGCCAGGTTAAGAGCGGCATGCCCGCCGGCATTGGCTCAGGAGAGATGGGGAGCGAGCCGACTGACCTGACTGAGGCCGTCGCGGGCAAATTCTGAAGATACGCTGGACCCTCGACCCACCGGGATCGACCCTGTTCGGCACGAGTCGCGGTGGGACGTGCACGCTGGGTCGGACACCGGGCAGGCGGCCAGAACGTCGGACAGACGAACCACGAGGGCGCTGCACTCGATTGGCCGGGGTGCGTGGTAGAAGGGCAATGTGGAGGGGGCTGGCATCTGGATGGAATAACGATGCAGCCGGGTTGGGTAGCTAGGGCTAGCTGGGGGAGGGGGGGCAGCATCGGATTCGCCGCGGAAGGATCCAGGGAGACAACCGACACAACGAAGCAACCCCATCCACCGAATCAGCTTTGTCAAAGCCGGTCTGCCGTTGGCTGGTGGTGGTGGTGGTGGTGTTCGTGGACGACGATGAACGCTGACAGCTCCACCGCAAAGACTGGCCGAACCACGGATCGCAAGGCTGTCAGGTGTCATGCAGCCATCGGGCATTCTAGTGATGCCCGCCGATCGGATGGTGGAGCCTCGGGCACACCGCCGCGGATTTGATCAACGCGCGTGAGACTGCGAGATATTGACTTACCTAGAATTTAGATAGGACCTCGATAGATAGGGCTCATCGGAGGACAGGCGAATAGGAGCCACTCGGCGAGAGAGCCTGCGGAGTCCGGCGTCAACGCTGATAAGCCATCGCTGCTGTCCCTTATCACACTTATCACTTATCAGGGCCATCTTCCCCGCGCTTATTAAGCTGCCGGCAGCAATAAAAGCAAAATGGCCGACGCGCAACGGTCTTCGGCGATGGCGCCATCTCGTGGCATATCTGTTCCATCTCCCTGCCAGCAGCACTCCCCTCCAGTCCCATCCTCCAGTCACAGCATCATGGGCGAAGCTCCCCCCGTCAAAGACCACCTACTCATCACCTACGGCCGCAGTCTCCCGCAATGGCTGCTGGAGGAGACGCAGGCCAAATTCCCCGAGGCCGAGGTGTCCGCCATCCAGCTGGACAACTTTGCCCCCATTCCTGCAGGTCAGGGCCTCCATCCTCTCCGTTCCTCCTCCATATGCTGATTCCCCGTAGAAATCGCCCGCAAAGCCACTCTCCTCGTCACCTTTAGCAACCTGCCTGCCCCCGAAGATGC
>KV907517.1:60755-98510 GCA_001990825.1 Aspergillus carbonarius ITEM 5010
CCCCCCCCCCCCAACCGAATCAAAATCATCCACTCCTTCTCCGCCGGGTTGGACCATCTGCTCTCCCACCCCATCATCAAAACCACCGCCATCCCCATCACCTCCAGCTCCGGCATCCACGGCCCGCCCATCGCCGAATGGACCATCATGAACTGGCTCGTCGCCTCCCGCCACTTCCTCTACACCCACACCAACCAGCAGAAACATCTCTGGCAGCGTGATGAACGCGTCATGGACACCGTGCACGACCAAGTCGGCAAGAAAGTCGGCATCTTGGGCTATGGTAGTATCGGACGCCAAAGTACCTTTCCCTTTCCCTTTCCCTTCCCCTTTCCATGCGATTCAACCCCAGACTAAGATCATCGAAAGTTGGCCGAGTTGCCTCAGCCCTGGGCATGCAAGTACACGCCTACACGGCCTCACCGCGCCCCACACCCGCCTCGCGCATCGACCACGGCTACATCGTCCCCGGCACGGGCGACCACGACGGCTCCATCCCCGTGTCCTGGCACCACGGCACCGACAAGGCCTCCATCCACGAGTTCCTGGCCCTCGGGTTGGACCATCTCGTCGTGGCCTTGCCCTTGACCCCGCAGACGACGCGCCTGCTGGGCGCCGAGGAATTCGAGATCCTGAATCGTGCCGTGCCCTCGGCCCGGGCGAGACCCTATCTCACGAATATCTCCCGCGGCAAGGTCCTCGATCAGGAGGCCTTGGTGGCGGCATTGAAGGGCGGCGTGTTGAGTGGCGCGGCGCTGGATGTCGCGGATCCGGAGCCCTTGCCGGCGGAGGATCCGTTGTGGGAGGCGCCGAACGTGCAGATTAGTCCGCATGTGAGCTCGGCAGGGAGGGAGTATATGCCGCGGTCGTTGGATATCCTGAAGGTGAACTTGGGGCGGTTGGAGAGAGGGGAGGAATTGTTGAATATTTTACATCGGGGGAAGGGATATTAGACTTCTTCATTCATTTCATGGATTCTTCATTGATTTGGATTGCGTTGAACGTGATAGATAGATTAGATATGATTCATGCACATGATTGATGATATTTTATGATGTGGCGGTAGGGCTTGTAGGTCAATCACCGAGTAAGCCAGCCGCGGATGCCCTCCTCGGCAATAACACCCACCACGCCGGCGCCAACCACCGCCCACGTCCACGGGTTAACCACCTCCGTGAGTCCCGGCCAGAAGCGGTTCTTCTCGCGCCGCCAGCTCTGCAGCTGCTCGTACTTGAGCGGGTCTTCGGCGCGGTACCGCGTCTCCTGACTCGCCTCGTTCTGCTTGTCACCGCCCACGAAGCGCAGGAAGATGTAGTTGGTCAGGGGGCCCAGAAGCACAATGGGGTTGAAGTGGTTGGCAGCGTTGAGAATAGCAAAGGAGATGTGGACGAGGGTGTCACCGAGGTAGCTGATCCATTAGCTTGGGTATTCCGCCCCGGGGGGGGGGGGGGAGGAAAACAAAGAGGCGAAAGACAAGGAACTCACTTAGGGTGTCGCACGATACTCCACACGCCGGTCCGGCATAGATCCGTGCGTTCCTCGCGGTGTTTCTCCAACTGCGCATCAGCCAGGACCTCCAGCGCGAATCCGGCGCCGAAGAGGCCCACGCCGAGTGCCCGCACCGCGGCCAGGACGTCGCTGTCCAGCGCCAACGTCGACGACGTCAACCGGAACGGCACGGTGAAAGGGAGCGAGATGAGCGTCAGGAAGGCCGCCTCGGGGAGATACTGTTTCAGGAGAGCCGAGGTCCAGAAGCCCTCGGGGTCTTCCTTCTTCAGCTGATCGTAGCGCGGGTCATCTTTGCCGCGGGCGATGGTCCGCGAGGCGATGCGGGCAAACAGACGGGTACCCCAGACGGTGACGGCGGTGAGAAGGACCTTCTCCGTCCAGGAGAGGCTCGACCAGGCGGTTTGCGGGGAGAGGTTATGGTAGACGACTTGGTGGCCGATGGCGCTCCACCAGGCGTTGAGGACCTGGCTGGAGGGCCAGCACCAGTCTTTGATTTCGGCGCAGTCCGTGGCCTTGGAGGCAATGAAGGCGGCGATGTCGAGGGTGGTGTTGAGGGTGAAGGAGGGGAGGATGGTGGAGCGGAAGATTCCGATGTCGGTGGTGTGGAGGCGTGGGTGGTGGACATGCGGATGATGAAGGTGCGGGGGACTGAGGTCCCCGTAGGGACTGGGTCCGGTCAAGTTCATGGTGGCGGCGACCCAATGTGGTTGAGGTGAGAAGCTGTAGATGGCAGGTTGCTGGGAGGGACGGGGTTTATAGATGGGGGTGGTCAGTTG
The DNA here is from genome assembly GCA_001990825.1 of Aspergillus carbonarius ITEM 5010. Taxonomy (NCBI): domain Eukaryota; kingdom Fungi; phylum Ascomycota; class Eurotiomycetes; order Eurotiales; family Aspergillaceae; genus Aspergillus; species Aspergillus carbonarius. The sequence goes on from KV907517.1 coordinate 63,041, forward strand.
ATGTCAGTCTTATGTAACAGCGCCGGGTTGCGATGCGATGACGATGACGTCCGCTGCTTGCAGCCGGTGGATCCCTGCCAGGGCCAGCGGGACCCTGTCACACCTCGGCACATATGAAATCATCCATTGTTTGGAGGAGTCTGGCTATTTCACATCAAGTGGATTTGTTGATGATCCTAAGAATAGATCGCACTAGCGACACAAACACCCGGTCACAATAAGAATAGAATACCACAGGTGCGGAATCACTCTGGCTGCTCTTGTGAACGCTGCACTAAATGAGAAAAGTCAAATTGCAATTCTGGCAGTCCAGATCCTTCGGTCTGGTACTTGTCGTTCGTTAAGCTGATCAGACGATACCTCCACAGATCGATCAGTCCATCTTCGTGAGGAGGTGTAAATGCTTCAAATCCGTCTCCGCGTTGGGTGTATAGATCTGCCGTGGATATATGGCCAAACATGGTGGAAACTAATGGGAGGTCGGCCTGCTGCGTCAGACTCACACTGTGCAGCTCACACCCATCGGGTATATGTTCAAACGGTAACTTGTTTGAGTTGATCCTTTTGGTCTTCGCGCTGTCGACCTCACGTTGCGCCAGGTGACGCATCAGATACGACCTGGGGTCCAGCGGACTTAGTATAGGCTCCACAGTCTGCTCGTCTTGGGCAGCATCTGGCTGGTGAAGAGCAGCCTTGGCGGCGAGGTACCGACTGAGATGCGGTGAATTGGATGTGGATTGCGCAGGGCGGTTTTTGAGCTGCTCCCGGCGTCTCGCGATGGCCTCCCTTTTTCGGTTTTCGAAATCGAGTGCATTCTGGAGTTCCTGATGGCCAGTCTTGGAAAGTTGATGCAGTCGAGACGACCATCTTTCGAGAACGGGAAGACCTGCATGTCGTTCCCTAAGTTCGGATTCTTCCGCGCGAGGCAGGGGAGAGGCCGAATCTTCCGGTTCGGATCCTGCTGCGGAGCTATCTTGCGAATCAGGCGATACACTATGGGACACACCACTCGCCAACTCTTGTGGGTTGTCGGCTGGCCTCTCCGGTGAACCAAATCGTTCCTGCGCTAGCTGGTGCAGCGGTCGCTCGTCTTGATCGTCAGGCTCATTGCTAGCGGTCGCCTGAGAAAGATTGACAAGAGTTGTCTTGGTGAACCAGGTGTCTAGCGCTCCGTTGCCATAGCGTTCTCTGTCACGCTCCCTCGAGGCTTGCTTCAGCCTGCTCTGCATCGCGTTGGTCAAAGATGTCTGTGTCTGGCCCGATGGCGAAGACTTAGCAGAGTCAGGAGTAGTCTTCAAGCTAGAGGCAGAAGGGCTGGGGAGAAAGGACTGTGGAGAGCATGTCTGGAGTGTCTCGCGTGAGTTTCTTCGACTCTGCGTCGGACTCGGCACAGTAGTACGTGCTGGTGTCCTAATGGAATCTCTCCGCGGCGCTCGGTCGGCCTTCGGAGTTGGTATGCTTGACCGCATTATAGACCAGAGATTAGAGGTATCTTGCAGCCCCATGCCAGATTCATGGTCTGGACTATGGGGGCTCTCAGAATCATTTGCTTGTGTAATTGAGCCGGTCGATGTGAAGTCTGTCGCAGAACCGGGGCTTCTAGTTTGTGAAGATTTCTCCGGCTTCCGGGCAAGCAGCAAATCGAACGAGTTCCTGTGGGAAACAGGCTCCTTTCCTTTGCTTGCGGCCTTTGTTTTCTCTGTGGAGTTTGGAAGTTGGCCATACACATCGCACAAAAGCTCCTCCACCAAAGAAAGAAGCTCTTGAGGGTCTTCGAGAAGAATATCATCCTTGGCGGGCTCAATATTGACGTCGTAACTTACTTCTGTACATCTGACCTGCAGGCACAAGAGGGGATCCGCGATGTTTGGAGATGCTTCCTGGCAAGATGCAGCCGAACGTATATAGGATTTATACAGCTTCGCAATATCTTGCGCAATGCCTCGGGTGGTCGATAAATGCCTGCCATCGATACTAATATACTGACCTACACCGTTCCCTTTGGAAAGATCTGACTCTGTCAGCACAGTCGGATACACCACAACAGCTACGTACCGGATGGATCTGGGAATAGTGCAATTATCCGAAACCCTGCCTGTTCCTTTTGCAGGGCTTGGTCACTGCCATCAGTGGGCGGCCATTCCCTGACAAGACAGCTAGCGGCGTCTGTGCCCACAACCTTTAATGCGGCATCCAAGAGTGTCGTGCTTTGTCCCGGGGCATACATCCAATTGTTGGCCTCCGTCCTTGCTTTGAGGACCCTCAAGGATAGTCGTTTTCCGGGTTGAGCAATGGCGTACGCGTGCACCAGCTTCTTAACCCGGACCAGAGTCTTGGTCGTGTTCTTCAGACTAGTCTGTCTCCGGACCGGAATGTGTTTGAACAAATCGGTTATCCGGACACTGGTACCCACCGGGTGTGACGCGCGCTGAGTACTACATGGGTCAGCTTCGGACGACTCTCAGCGACGTGGGAGTCACCTTAGAAGCTCCCCATCTCTGCCATATTTGGCAGAGGAGCCAACTGGCTCATCGTGAACCCGGGTGGTGACCGTCACGCCACCGGATATCTCAGCCGCACTGGCGAGTGCTTCACCTCGGAACCCGAGAGACCTTCCTCCGATTGTTCTGAGGTCTTCGACTGTCTGGAGCTTGCTAGTGAAGGTGCGTTTGCAGACGAAGGGAATGTCGGTGGAAGGAATGCCATGGCCATTGTCTTTGACCTGAATTACATCCAGGGTATTCTGCGAAAGCTCGATGAAAACCGAGGTAGCCGCGGCATCCAAGGCATTGTCCAGGAGCTCCTTAACAATGGAACAAGGATCGGAAATGACTGACGCGGAGCCGATTGCGCGCACGGCGGTTGGGGGAAGCGCCGCGATCGGCATCCTTAACAATGATGAAGTAATTGGGCAGTCATTGGGGTGGAGATCTCATTAGACGAGCGGAATGTATATCTTAGAGGATATAGTATATAGTAGTTCGATAAACCAGCGAATGATGCAGTGGATGGTACCGACGAGGAAGAGAAAGGCAGGGAAGGAAAGAGGTATTTCCACGCACAAGACGCGGCGGCCACGTGAGCTGAGTCAGCGCACCACGTGGCTTGTCAACAACATCGTCCATTCCATGATTTCTCCTTTTGCTTCCTCGCGGGCTGCAGTGACGTGGCGGCGCGGATATGACTCGAACAGCATGGCTGGCTCTTCGTTTCGCATCTCGCAACTGGCGATTCCGTTCGTCTCCATCCTGATCAGCTTCCTCGCTTACAGCTCGCAATACTTCTTCCTGTACTTCGAGCCAGCTCCGCTGCGGAACACCGAGCTCTGGCGCCTCAATATTGCTGCCCTGTGCATCTGGATATGCTATTATCGAACCTGCACCGTAGATCCCGGTCACATCCCCAAGGACTGGAAACCGCTAGACAGTAAGCAACTGGAATCCGACCGTGCCAGTGGTCGGTCCCGGTGGTGCCGGAAATGCGAGGCATCCAAGCCGCCAAGAGCCCATCACTGCCGGACTTGTCAAAGGTTAGCTGACGCTACTTCCATGTGTTGACCGAGGGCTGATTTGGATCAGATGCATCCCGAAGATGGATCACCACTGCCCATGGACAAACAACTGTGTCTCCCATTTTACCTTCCCTCACTTCATCCGGTTCTTGTTCTATGCCGTAACGGGAATGTCCTATTTGGAGACTCTTCTGTATGAGAGAGCATCGATCCTTTGGGCCTCTCGGCACCGTCCAAGCGTGAGATAATCTCTCTAGCTTGGCTTTCCTTAACTGACACCCTGCAGTATCTGGGTCCCAGTGCGCTGCAAATGGCTCACCTGTTTGTTCTGCTCGTGGTCAACAGCTTCACGGTCTTCTTTCTGATAATTCTTCTGGGCCGGACTATCTGGTCCCTGAGTATCAACACGACGACCATCGAAGAATGGGAGATTGAACGGCATCAAACGTTGGTCCGTCGATCCCGACACTTTGGGGGATACTTGACCGGACCGGGGGGTGTCAAGATTCGAATCAAGAAGCAAGAATTCCCATACGATATTGGAATCTGGTCCAATATTAAGGCAGGAATGGGTGGAAGTGCAAATGTGAGTTTTCCACAAACCTGTCCGATCTGGTCTAATCGATGGTAATCTAGATTCTCGGTTGGTTTTGGCCGTTAGCTAGAACACCTAACCGCCAGACGGGATTGGAATTTGAAGTGAATGGCTTTGAAGGTTCGTCCGTAGAAGTCCGACATCGGATGTTGTCTAACCTGAGATAGATCCGGATGTTACCTGGCCACCGCCCGACCCGGATAGAATCCCGGTTGCCCGCGTGAATGAGACCGAGTTGTCTATTCCAGCGAACGCATGGCTGGGCGATCGGAATGCCAGTCTTCCGAACGCTGACCAGAAAATCCGGCGTCGGAAGCGTTTCCACGACAGGGTCAAGGAAGGCGCTGATCAAAGTAGCTCCTCACGGGAGTCATCGCCAAATTATGACACGGAGTCAGACGATGGCGAGGAGGGCTGGCGGAACTCAGAAGGCGAGAGACTACGCGATTTCGGAGTGGAAGAGGACGTCGAGTTTTACGACGAGGAGGACATTCCGCTGGCCATTCTGATGCAGCAAAGAGCACGAAGACAGTGACATTGTCGTACACGTGTCACACAAGACCGGGTATGAACACAAATTCTATAAGAAAATCAGACTCTTCTCGCAATACCCCTCAACCGTTTGTATCCCAGGTACTGGCTACCATCCTCGTGGCGAGTGACGGCTGTGTAGAGCACCTCACAAATCTGCTGCACCACGCCCTCCCTCTTCTCCTCCGGCAGGGCCTCCAGAAACGGCGCACCCATCAGTCTAACCCAGCCCGCCAGCCCTCCATTCGCCGCGTCAGTGAGCTTCGTAGGTCGATCCTCCAACTCCATCGTCTCGACACGGAATCCGATCGACTCCAAAGCATTCGTCATCCACGTCACAGAAGGGAAGAACCATGGGTTCACCTCCCTGGCCTTTTCAATCGAGAGTCCATTCTGCACCAGCGCAAAAATCAGAGCCGACTGCACCTCGGCCACATTCCCATGACCACCCATTTCGAAAGCAAAGACACCGCCCGGCTTCAGACAGGCATGAATACCTTTGAGGGTGGATATGCGCGTAGCATCATTCCTAAGAATCCAGTGCAGCGCTGCATTGGAGATCCTACCATGCCGAACAAATCAGTACCGTACAATATGCTCACAAATATAGACTCTTACACTTTATCCCACGACCCATTAGCCACCCCCGATTCTTGTTCCAGGTAACAGCAATCCAGGACACGGAATTCTGCCTTCGAGCTAGCATAGACCTTATTGGCGGATTCGATCATCGCCGGGGAAGAGTCGATGCCCAGGACGTAGTCAATAGCGGGGAGAAAGGCCTCGGTGAATTTGCCATCGCCGCAGCCGACGTCCAGGACTCGGTCTGTGGGCTGGGGGTCTAGGTATCGGAGCAGGGTTTGAGTGAGTTTGGGGACAAAAGACGCGGAGGTTGAGTAGGCCTGATGAAAAGGTAAGATTGAGGGGTTTGTTGTGGAGCGGATGGGGAAGGTACTATACCTCTGAGGACCAGTGGTCCTTGGGCTGGTTGGTTTGGTCGGCCATATTGGGATGGAGTGGAGGAGATATCGGGTTTATCTATAAATAGAAAGGGGGACTCTTGGAGATTATGCCGGGAAGCAGTTCAATCAAAGATGTGGGGGAATGTGAGGAGACGAGAAGATGACAATCGAGAGGAACGGAATTAATAAATGGGAAATTTGGTTTGAAAGAAGGATCCATCTTAAAAGGAATGTCTCGGTTTATATGGTCGCATCCTGGCCATCCGGGAGGCCGATGTCGGAGCGAATATCAGGAAGCTGCAGCACACGGAGGAGTCACCTCACAAAGTGGTCGACGCTGTCCACTACTATGCAAAAAGGGTGACGTCAATTTCTGCTGACCGCACGATGGATTTATCAAAGCGGCCAACCAGACACGGTATAATCATCAGCGAGCGGTGTTGGATTTTCACCGTCGGTATCACGGCTTAGAAGCGCTTATAGTCGGGCCAGCTGTCAGCCCGATTAGCCGCTCAAATGAAGTCCAGCTGGAGCGCTCATAATTCTGATCATGGGCTTATAGCCTCCGAATAAACACTCGGCTGGGGATAACTGATGTCAGGAAAAGTCCCTTGGAGTCTGTTTGATGACGGCAAAGTCTTCACAGCTGTGCCTGCCAAGTTGTGTTTGTTTTACACAGATATTGTCCTGCAATACGCCGACAATAGTAGTCTAGAAGATAGTCGCCGGGTTCCCAATGATGCCTTGTGATCTGCCCGAATTTTTTTGTTTTGTCTATACTATTTCTTTGGTGGATCGTGGGTGAAAAGCAAAGAATGTCTAATAGAGCGTTGACGCGCACCGACCAGGCAAAGCCGATTCGAGGATCCGCAAACAGGAGGATCAGGTGGGATATCATTCAACCCATAGCAAGGACCTCCACGCAGCCCAGAGATGAGAAGTCTTCAACAATCCCCATCGAGAAATATGGCTGACCGATTAGTTCTACAGTTATATTTTGTCGGTCTTGGTGATATCATTCGACTACTATAGTTAATCCTCACTGACATTGAATGCTTCCGAGAACATGACTATCAGATCATGTCGATAACAGAAAGCCTCATCAACGCCCTCCTCTACAGCACGAGCCCCAGCATTGATTGCTAGGTGGAGATTGGCTGCGACAGCAGGAGCCAAAGCATTGGTCTCCTAGTGGAGTAGTTAGCAACGTCCATGTTGCACGAGGAAAGCCACCAACTACCATAGTACCGCTTGGAGGTGTGCTTTTCTGTCGGTATAATCTCGCGCTCTTCGATTATGATCCTGTCATGATGTTACTCAACAGTGACGTGCAAAAAATTGTGGCCTTGGTACATGTCTTTTGAGCCTTTCTTTGACAGCTCGATGCTACTGCTTTGGGTTGTCTGCGAGGAAGAGCCTTTCAGCCATTTTGGGAGATGACTCAAGGGCATGATCGTATGTCTGGCTTGTGAGGAAATAAATAAAATGAATGAGTAAAAGGTATAAGTGGTAAGGCTCTCCTTTTTTCCCTCTCAACCTCCGGCTGATCCCTATGTATATCTGCTAACCCGAAAACCGACGTAGCACCACACATACCACCCCTGTCATACGTGTTCTTATGATGGAAGATAGAATAGGTCGCTACCACTGGAGAATGTGTCAGCATCGATGGCCTGCATCTGAGCGGATTGATAGGAATGTAGCTCACAATTGGTCGGCCTTGTCGCCGGGGGGCCTGATGATGACTCAGAGAATGCTCTATCGATCTTGAGAACTTGTGCTAGCCCATCACGGCATTTGGTCTCATTCTGAAAGTGCGTACGAGCTTTCTCTGTTGTTTACATAGAATTAATGGCGACTAGTTCGCTCCGGCTGCGTGGTAGCTAATACTGGCACGGGAATTCCGGAGGTTATTCCAGGCAACTATTCGGAGTACTCCACTGCGACTACACAGTCCATCCAGACAGTCACCCCCTGTCACTGAGCAAGGAAACCAATTCACGTAATCAAGAGCAACATACCAGACTTGACTCGTCAAACGAACAACCAATCGTGACCCGGCGGATCAACGGCGAAGGTCCACTGTTGACGGCGGTTCGTTATTCCGCAGAATGCAGGCCGCGCTGATCACATTCTGGCAGTCAGTGTACCCTGAAGGTTCCTAGCCGTTGGGTTAAAAGCCTTACTACGTGCATCTAGCTACCAAGGCAGTAATGCAATGTGGCCAGAGTTTGCCTGATGCCCCGGGATCTTGATAAATTAAGCCAGCAGGTGGCGTCACCCGAATATAGGGCACACTGGAGGAATCAGATAAACTGACTACAAATGTCCTTCCAAACTACTGGTTGTTATGTTCACTATGCAGCAGTTCGTATTAGCCCTACAGCACGGAAGTATCCACCTCAGACAACCTCACGCACTACCAAACTTATCGGCTCCTGGAGAATCATGAGTGGAAACAATCAAAACTTCTTTTATGGTAAAGGAGCTAGTTACCTCGTCACCTTTGTTGCTTCCCAGATCGGTAATATTATCGCTTTGTGTTCTTTCAGGAAATCAGCACATCCCTACAGTCTACAGTTATGGAACGATTAGTGATGGCAGATGACGATTTTTCGGATATGAGGCAACCAGATGATTATCTCAATCCAAGGCGCCTACATAAGGTGTTCGTTGCCATCTTCTTATGTGTTATATCTCCCTTACCATCTAAGTTGGTCATTTGATTGCACAGTTGCCGCCATCACTCTGTTGGATCATCTACGTCATCAATTTCATCGTGGAGCCGGGATCTAATTTTTAAAAATATAAAATAATAAACTGGGAAATCTTATTTATATATGATTACTTATCTGGTATCAAGATCTTTAATAATCTTAAACTATTATATAAATAAAAAAAATAAGTTAGAGAAAATAGATTAATAATTTTCTAATCTTTTACAGCCGATGTAAATAGATAATTTTAATATTATTATTTTATTTTTAATATAAAAGGACAATGATCAAGAGCTCAGTGATGCTGCAGCTGAAACGGTGTGGGAGGAAGGCTTTTTGAGTGTTGGGGATTCCTTTTATTCTTTAATCCTTTGTTTAGTTGTTGTTGCTGTTGTTGTTGGCTAGTTCACAGGCATGAAAGAGACGTCCTTACAGGTGCATCTACGAAATATAAGATGTGACTGCTTCTGATGCACGGCGCTCGCCGTGTCTGAGTCATGGTGTTATGTCATTGGTCTAGATGTATATGACGGTCTACATTCCCACTCGCGATAACCTCATTCCATTTTGGATGATTTGTTCTCGTCCTGTCGCAATATGATTAGTAGAGCTCTTGGGTGTGTTCACTGGCTACCCCTCCAGCCTCTGGGATACCGAAGATAAAACTCGAAACAAAGGAGAAAGGGGAAGGACAAACTGACATCCGTTGAGCCGTCCAGGCTTACAGGATTTGTCATCAGTAAATCTGCCATGGAGACGCCGGTAGTTGATGATCCGGGCATGTCTGGATATAGGAATTCGGTGCCGGATGTTGCGACGGTGGGAAAATTCGCCATGTACGCTGAAGATGGTCAGCCTCAGACGTGTGTTGTGCGGGCAAGTAGCCACAGGTGGATGCTACCATAATTTACCTTCGTAAGTGTCCCAGTCCAGCTGGTCAAGCGTTATCAGGGAGCCCTGAGGAGGATAGACATGAGACGGATTGGTCGTGACACCATCCAAAGAGGGCTCAGGTTGTCCGCGCAGCCCCAGCAAAGGGCCCAGGTGCTCGACTACTCGTCGGGCTTCCCGCGACACGGCGCTCGAGCGCAGCCAGAGGGGGTACGTGCTGCGCAGGTGATTGTGGATTTTTAATCCGGTTTCTGCATCCAGGGCGACATCAGGCCGAGTCTTAGTCAGCTGGATGTAGTAGCAGAGAATACTAATACCCAAGAGAAACACGGCCTGCGGGCGCGACGACATGAACATCCACCGGACGGGATAGAGCAGCCCGTCGCGCTGGGTCTCTTCGTCCACAATCTGCTGGAACTCGAGGATCTTGATGGCCGCTTGGACGCAGACACTTCGGGAGGACTCGTATTGCGCCTGGCTATATGCGGGCGTAAGGTACTTCCTATGCAGCCAGATGGTCTGCCGCTGAATGGCGAGTTGGAGCAGCACGCGGTGCATAACAATCTGTGGGGGTACCATAAGTGACTGGCTCAGTGGCTGCCAGCGAAAATTCGGGGGCAGTGAAGCCTCCGCTTCCTGCAGCTTACGGTTGAGCTCCAGGATCTCCGAGTACGGGCGTTCCCCAGTATCATTGACGAGGTCGCTGACCAGCCCGTTCATCTGGTCGATTCGGCTCTTGGCGAGGCTGTATAAAATGGGTGTTACCTCAGTCTCGGGGCGCGAAGGGGGCAGGTCAGTGGTAGCTTCGTCAAAGTCCGTATCCAGCAGGTTGCGAGGCTCCGCTGTGTCATAGTGCTGCAGCTTTAGCAGGCGAGGCAAGGCCATCTGGCTGGAGAGTCGCAGGTCCAGCTGCACAATGACGGCCCACAAGCGCCGCCGCATCTCGCCAGCAAACGGGGTGATGTTGGCGAACTTTTGAGGGTCACGATGGTAGCCCAGACTCAGAGCCAGCTGGACAAGCATTCCCTGCACCAGCCAGAGCCCGATTTCGCCGTCATTGGACAGGAACATTTCGCTGGTCAGATAATTGACAAGGGTCTCCAGCACATAGTCCCCACCTCGGGTATACTCGCTGAGGATGAGACAGTGGATGGTTTTTTCACGAAACAGGTTGACGCGCACCGGGGTTTCTGGGTCATCTGAATCCTCGATGGACTGCTGATACTGCGTGGTGATGCACATCATGCTGAACAACAGCCCAACCCAGGCCAAAGACGCTGTCTCCGGCTCCTGCCAGAACTTTCCGTACTATTCATGCCATGGTCAGCCAACAAAACACAGGCAAAATGGCCAGGGAGAAGTACCTCACGGAGAAAGTGGCCCCGATGAAGAATTTCGGGGACCACCCCCTGTGCATTGAAGTACCGGGCGACCATGCGATCCACCACCGGCCGGGAGGGGATGGCAGCCAGCAGATCGGCTTTGCTGTCTTGCACGGGTTCGTAGAGGAGACGCGGTCCAGGGCTAGGACGCAGAATCTGGTCGCTCGCCAGCATCCGGGCCTCCTCTTCCTCTTCGTAGTGCTCTCGCAGTTCGGAGATGCTATCGAGGACAGCGGCCCAGTGACCGCTCCCGACGTAGTTCACTCCATGTGAGTGCCGTCGCATGCTGCCATATTCCGAGGGTGCAGGGGATCCTATCCGTTCGTTGCTCTGCGACCGTGAAGCGTGCTTCGAGCCCGGCACCAGCGTGTCCTCATCTCCTGCTGCCTGTGGGGGCACTCCCCCGGGCCCCTGCAGTGAGACATTTGGCGACCCCTGGAAGGAGTGCACCGAGGATTCAGTCGCCAGACCATCTGAAGACACAGTTGGTGTCTGCTGCTGCTGCTGCTGCTGCTGCTCAACCAGCGAGCGCACCAACGATTCGAGCTGCTGGATGCGATCGCTCACGCTGACATTGTTCTTGCGTGCCACGTCCGACCGATAGGTACAGGAGAAACCGATGCCCCGACTCGTGCAGGTCTTGCATGGTAACTGTCGATCACATCGCACCCTGTCTCCGGAAAGGAGGGTATCCGTTAGCATGTGAACACTCTGCTAAGCAGCAGGCCATGGGCCAGTGATTACAAGGGGGTATGTGAATGATTTACTTCCGACTCCGACAGAAGGTGCACGATAGCAGCGGCTTCTCTCGCCGGCGATCTCTCAGGCGCAGTGATACGTTTATTGCAGCCACATCGGCTTGCTGGGGCGGGTGTTTCGATCCTGGATCGGTTGGTGCTGGATCCATCACGGGCAATGAGTGTAACTCGGGACACTTGGCTTAGGCAGACGGGATAGTGATCAAATCCCTGGTTTTATGCGTTGCCGGATGACAATGGCGCGCGGAGGAGTCGGCGGCGCAATCAACGGAGCAATCGACGGAGCAAATGACGGAAAGCTTCCGGCGGGGGAGATGGGGTTATTTTAAGTCTGGCAGATAATAATGCATCCCCGTGGGTCCGGTCCATTAGGGCCCGCGTGCTGCCACTTAACGGAGCAAATCCGGGGCAAATGGCCCATAGAAAACCCAGGTTCCCCAGGCTGACGTGCCCTAACTGCCTCTCCCCCATGGTCACTCCAGCTTAGCACATAGCAAACTCTCCAGGTCTCAATGGCGCACAGTCCCTCCGAACACGATCACACTGTCTTTGACAAGACCAGAACCATTGCCGTCAGGGATGACTTGGAGGCCGGTTCGAACGCGAACCTGCAGCAACCTACACATACCGAGGTCGAAAAGGATATGGAGAAAGGCCTAGTGGTCCCGAATATCGTCGGCTGGGACGGACCCAACGACCCGGCCAACCCGCGCAACTGGTCCAAGACATACAAGCTGGTGAATGTCACTCTTGTTAGCCTGTCGGTGCTGTATGTCAACCTGGCCACCACCATGTTTGCCCCCGGCGCCTCCATCATGAAACGCGAATTCGGCTACGAGAGCTCAACGGTCGAGATCCTGACCGTCACCATCGCGTCGCTCGGGTTTGCCGTTGGGCAGCTCTTCGTCTCGCCATTGTCCGAGGTCTTTGGCCGCATGCCCATCTACCGGGTGAGTGCCGTCTTCTACTTAGGCTTCACGGCCGGCTGCTCCCGTAGCACCCATGTCGCCGAGTTTCTGGTCTTTCGCTTATGTACCGGCCTATCCGCCTCATCCTACATGTCCACCGGGGGCGGCACCGTCGCCGACCTGCTGGAGAAGCATGAAAGGGGGGTTGCAATGGCCATCTTCACCGCGGGGCCTCTCTTCGGTCCAGTGCTGGGCCCAATCATCGGAGGATTTGTGACGGAGAATCTCAGCTGGCGATGGACCTTCTACCTAATCATGATGCTGGTGAGCCGATTCCCTCTGCTAACCGTGCAGTCACTCTAATCCTTCATGTGCTCTCACCAGGCCGGTGCAATCTCTGCAACGTCATTTCTCGTCCTGCGCGAAACGAGCGCAGTTGCCATCCTCAAGACCAAGGCCAAGCGTCTATCAAAAGAGACAGGGAACCCCAGCTTGCGCGCCGCCGGAGACCGCCAAATCCCAGTCAAAACACTCGTGATGCATGCCCTCATTCGCCCGATCAAGTTCCTCTACCAGTCCCCCGTCGTCCTCCTCATCTCGCTGTACATCGCCTTCAACTTCGGTGTGACCATGCTCCTCCTGGCCACCTTTCCATCTATCTACGAGGATACTTATCACTGGAGCGTGGGCATCTCTGGCCTGGCCTACATCGGAGTCGGCATCGGCTGCGCCATCGGGGTGTTCATCTTTGCCACGTTCAGCGACCGTCTCGTGAAGCCCAATGGCAGCACCTATCGTCCCGAACGGCGCCTGATCTTAATGATGTTCGTCTCTCCACTGTTCCCCATCGGACTATTCATCTACGGCTGGACAGCCAGATACCGCACGCCATGGATTGCACCTATCATTGGCACCGCCGTTTGTGGGCCTGGTGCGGTGGTCATCAGCTCATCGGCACAAACGTACATGATCGACGTCTTCGGGCCTCAAGCCGCGGCGTCCGCCCTGAGTGCTATCACCCTCCTGCGCAATCTAACAGGCGCCTTTCTGCCCTTAGCTGCCCCGTCTTTATATGGCCATCTGGGCCTGGGCTGGGGAAACAGCGTGTTGGCTTTTATCACCATTGGATTCATCCCCATCCCGTTCTTGTTTTACCGCTATGGCGAGTGGCTGCGGATGAAGTTTCCCGTTCATTTGTGACTGTACATCTTTCTGACTGTTTTTCTTATGTTATTTGTCTTCATCCCGTTGTTGGAATGGATTCCCCTTTGACGCACTGCTGTATGCGGTGATCAAATGTATTCTGGACTCTTTATATTGAATCCAGCCTGACGCCATAATAATTGTTACAATTTACGTCGTGTCTTGTTCAGCAAATGTTGCTATTAACCCATAATTTGGTCAAATACCTGTCCTTTAAGTCCAAGAACGATAAAACAATTTGATACTATCAGCTCAGAGGGATTATCTTATTTCCGAAAGGGCAACTGACCCGTGCATCCAATGGCCAGAAATACCTACCTTGATTCAGGAAAATGGCAGCCTGAAAGGAGTCAATCGAGTCTGGCGTTAGGTGAAGCCTAGGTTCTTTGAAAAGACACCAATTGCAGGTATCCTCAATTCATCCTTATAATTCAAATTTCATTCTCTAAAAAAGAAAACCCCCGTAGTCAGCTGATGCAGTGAGTTTATCATCTCTAAAACAAGCTACTCTTAATAATGATAATAAAAAAAATTAAATCCAGGTCCATCCACTCATCAAGAACTAGGCCTCTAGAGACTCTCGTAGCCAGGAATTACCCTAATCTTATGCAGCACTAACACATATAAGTCTTATTCAACGCCTTTTCAGAATCCTTAGTAGACACTTAAAGATACTATACTTACATGGTGGAATCTACAATTTCGGTTAACATACTGGGAGAAGTTTCCCATCGCCACTCCTCGGACTCCTTGTGTTCTGGCCATAAAAGTATACTCTACTGACATCTAAATTAGATCACCTGGCAGTACATTAACAGTTTTTATCACACCAACCAGTAGTCACGGCTCTGTAGACTGCCCAGAACCCAGCCTATCTGCTCGGCTCTCATGGTCTCCACATATTATAAGCCTGAGGCATCAACAATACAGCATGAGGCCCTGCAGGGAATTACAAAGGCTCAGGTGCATGCAGCAGAATTGTTTCGTTGGGTTGAGTAATTTTGCAATCTTCTAATAAACTTTTACCATATTAATACTAGCTAGATCCTACAAATGGTGACAGTCATCAGGCTCCTAAACTCCGAAACGAGCGCGACGGGGCTGATGCCGAGACGAATTCAGACTGTCAGACTGTCGGGGTGGAAGGGTCCCAGCTGTAACATGGTCAGAAATTAGTGCAGCAGTGTCAAGAATTGTATGATATTGAATAGTTAAGCTATTTTAATACGGGATGAGTCATTTTGATATTTACTTATCAAATCTGACCATATTCTTGATAAATTTCGTAGCATTTAACATATTAACGATTTTTAAGGAGTTCTTTTTTTTAATTTCTAATGACATACCGAGCTGACTTGGTACTATTGCAATTCTTATATAGAAATTTAATCTCGTATCAGATAATCTTCGAACCTGACAGCTGTTTTTCCGGCACCGGTCTGACACCATCGCACTAATTTCTGACCCTGTCGGAGCCGTATCCCCGTGGTGGGCCCGCCGGTCACTTCCCACGCCCTTGAGGCTGACGGACAGACGGAGGCTTCACTCTCCGTTTCGCCGACCTCCCAGTAGATGAGGTCCACTTCCACTTCGTAGCTGCTCCAGATGCTCATTTAAAACCCAGTGCCGCTGCATCAATGTCCTTCCTCGTAAGTGAGCTTCTTATCATCTGCTTCCATCATGTCCTACACCGGCCATTGTAACTGCGGCAACGTCTCCATCACACTGGCGAAACAGCCGGAGACGAGCATCATCTGCCACTGGTATAGCGGCCCTGTCGATGTCAAATGACGAAGTTGGCTAATCCGATGTGACTCGCAGCTCGACCTGCCGAAGGGGAGGGAGTAGCGGTAAGTCTTTCCTCTGGCGGGATTGTCAGGATGCTTACACCATATAGCATTCTCCATCAACTATTGCGTTGATGAAAGTGACCTGACAGTCGAGGATCCCAACGGGGTATTGAAAGTATACAAAGACCACAATACCGCTTCGGGCAACGTCGTCCAGGTGAGCTCAATCCGGGATAGTATTCTCGAAGAAAATTAACCGTCTTGTAGCGTCGTTTCTGCTCCAACTGTGCAAGGTAGATGAGCCCTTACCCCAGAAGGATGCGCATATCTGACTGATGTAGTCCTGTGTATGGACTCTCTCCCAGAGCGCCGGGAAAAGCCTTTGTGAAGGCCGGGTTGTTTGACAGCATGTCTCCGCCGGGCATGGCGGTGTTTGAGGAGCAGCGGCAGGAGTGGGTGACGGTGAATATAGCCTAGTTCTGTTGCTTGGAGTTAATGAGCATTAGGTGGTGTCTGGGGTAGATGGTGGAGTTGAATTAGCATGTGATAGTAATGTGATTGTGAATGGTAAACCTGTGTTCAGTAAAGCCAGTCGGGGATTGATCTTCACAGCCCATTCCATGACGTCATACCCGGCTGGGGTCGTCGGGGAGGTAAATCTGAGTCCGCCATCCTAAGCCAGAACAGAATCCGGAGTATTGAAGCTGTATGCTGGAGGCCGTCTGGCCAATGCCCGAGGTGTCCATCAGATAAGCGCCGGGCTTATCGATCGGGCGTCACGCCGGACGGGATCCGCCGACTGCAACCAAACCAAGGAACCGGGCAGCCAGCCAACGGTGACGCATCTTCACACCGCATGATTCTCTCTTCTCCAGAATGTCTTACAATCTTTCCTGTCGAAGCTAGAGAGACACCATGGTCGACCACCGGGACCATCAACCTCCATCGGCGCCCGACAAGGAGCCCACCACGGCCCCCGGTCGCGATGAACCAACACCGCCGACTCCCACTCACGCCGCTCAGTCCTCCGCCGATGACGACAACGACACGACCAGCGAGCTGGACGCCCTCGAGCTCCGCGAAATAGCCACCCAGGACGACGACGAAGCGGGATTCTCGACGGAATCGATTTCCTCGGGAGAATATCGGATCCGGACCCAGCGAACGGTGTCGCGGACCGTCCATACCACTCGGGAGGCAAGCAAGGGGCTCTGGGGACGCATCCGGCGCTTCTGGACAAGAAACGTGGTGTTGACGGTGCCCCAGAAGAGTAACCGCGACCATTTTGGTGAGACGTCTCTACTCTCTATTATATACGCCGGCCTGGCCCATACCCTATAGACTATGTACTCCATAGTACATAGCTACTAGTCCTCGTACGGTCGGACCAGTGACCACCGAGAAAAATGGCGCAATCTCACGTGGCGATGGCGCGTGCAGACCGTCCGACACGGTCAGGCAAATCGGAAGGCTGCCTCACTAACACCCACGACTAGCATTGGAACGAACCTTCTTGGCCTATATCCGCACCTCGGTCATGGTCGCCATGCAGGGCGTGTTGATCGCCCAGTTATTCCGTCTCCAGCACTTGGCGTCGCCCGATAATGCGCTGGGATTCTACGAGGTGGGGATTCCCCTGGCTGTCAGCTGCTATGGCGTGGCGATCCTGATCGCCTTGATGGGCGCCTATCGCTTCTGGAAGCAGCAGAATGTGGTGGCCTTGGGGACGGTTTATGCGGGGGGGTGGGAGTTGAATTGCATTGGCGTGATGATCGGCTTGGTAAGCTATCTATTGGCGTGTCAGCCTGACCGGGACTAATTGACAGATTATTTTGACGACGTTTGTTTTGTCCTTGACCATTACGCTCGAGCTGGAAAATCAGTGATACTGGTCCGAGATACGATAACCTGTATGCGATCTGTCGATATACTCCGCTGGGATGGGATAGCTTGTTGGATTGGATAGAGGCCGGTCACGTTCATGAGTTACGGCTGCTGCTCCACTGTTACATGATGGAATGAAAAGTTATGATTATGAGATAGCTTTGACTTTGGTTGATTTTTTGAAAATTTAGCTTGCAATGCTGTCCGATCATCTTCCTCGCTAGGAAATATCATTTGTCGGAACTGAACTAGCTGTAGAGTATTTGTTATGGGGTCAACGGACACGGCTGGAAGTTCAACAAGATAGAGCCGTAGAAACCAGCACATAAGCGACAAATCACACAATTACTGACATCGGTTCAAAACACCGACTAGTACCAGCACTCTCTGGAAGGCTCTCGTGGCTTGTTGGTGGTAGAGGATTGATGGCAATAGAACAAACACTACATGTAAGATTTGCGGAGAGTTGGGGGGAAGACTTGGAGAGACTCGGGGAGACTTGGGAGCTAAGAGACCTAAGAAATGTGAATGTCGCTTGCATTAGGCCATTTATTCATCTCCAGTCGTAGACCATATCTTCTCTCCATTCTCATCCTGAAATTCTATGCTTTCGCATTGTAGGTAGTAGAGCTTCCTAGTATAGTCTTTGGCCCAGACATAATTAATCGGTCGTTACTCGCAGGTCGCGAAAAAATCGGTTGTCACAGATAATTTATGTCAGAACTCATAACCAGTACAGCAAAACAATATACTGCTCCTATCTGGAGAGCAGACGGAGAGAAAATGTCCCAACAATTTATCATTCCAAAGAGCCATCTGGGCAAGGAAAGAAGGTCAGCTGAGACAAAAACCGAGAGCTGGATTGTGATCACAAACCAGAGTCTCTTCTGTTACTTTCTCCATCTCCGTCATGGCAGGTTTATGGGCAAATCGTCGTTTCTCTCCTGATGTTTGCTCTTAGCCATTTTGACATAAATATCAAGCCAACCATTAATTGACACATCACGGTAAAGTTTGTAAAAGGCAGCATACCGATCACTAAGAAGGGTCAATCTGACATGTTTCAGGAAGTTGAACTCCAACCCCACGACATCGGGTTCGGATAAATGCCCAATTGTGGCTGTGTATGCATTGCCACATTTGTGGCTGAAGACATATCTGGCCCCACCCTAAGGCAGGGGTTGACGCGCATGACCTGGTCTTTATCCTTAAAGTCTACCAAAGTCTCCCCAGATTCCCGCCCATTAGCAGAAGCCTCAACCATTTGGCTTTGAGCATGAGATTTGTCAGCACTCTCAGGGTATATAGTTATCAAGAAAGTGGCAAGAATGCTTTGAGAAAGCTACACAACCCAAGGTCACCTTGCACAGGGATCAAGTCTGTTCAAATGTTCAAGTGCGCACAACCTTTCGTGAAGGCAAGATCAGAAACTGACTGCTGGCATTAATTGAGTCAGAATACGCCCACGGATTACTTCAGCTATTTTTAATTCAATGTCAAATGCTAGATTTTTGCATAGCGGCAATAGTAATAATTCAACCATGATTGGCGACCGCGACAACAGCGATTTTTTCCGCTTTACTCGTGGGCGTTTTCTCTCGGATGAGTCTCATCAGCTTTCACAGACTTATGTGCAGTTTGAAATAGACGAGCTTGCACGATTGGCTGTTCGTACAGCTGAAATTGCAAGTGATGGCTCGCGAAAATGTATGAATATCGAGAAACTGCCGGACGGAATGCATAACAAAGCTATTCGTTTTACAATGGACAACGGCTTCCAAGTCGTGGGCAAGGTACCTAATCCAAATGCTGGCCAAGCGCATTTCACTACGGCCTCAGAAGTCGCTACCATGGATTTTGTATGATTGATCAGTGCCTAAAACCACTTGAGGCTAGATACTGATACCGGGCAGCTGCGAAATGTTATGAAGATACCCGTACCCAACGTTCTGGCTTGGAGCTCTACCTCTGGAAACAAAGTGGGAGCTGAATATATTCTCATGGAGGATATGCGCGGTGTTCAACTGAGTAAGTTATGGGATCAACTTGAGGTCGATGTGAAGTTCAAGATACTCCGAAATATCGCCCGCTACCAAGAGAAATGGTTGGATACTACTTTCTCGCGTTACGGAAGTCTATATTACAAGAACGATGTCGGACTTACAACACCAAGCGTCGAATATACCGATAAATCAGGAGTTACCATAGTGGATAACCGCTTCACAATTGGTCCATCGGTGAGCAGGCAAAACAATGACGATGGTAGGCTTGAAATGCACTTTGACAGGGGTCCATGTAAGTCTCTTTTTTTTATATGTCATTACGTCATGCTCACTTGTTGCAGGGACTACTGCAGCAGACTATGAACGTGCTGTGGGCTTAAGGGAGCTACATTGTATTAGAAGTATGCCGAAACTCCCTAGGTCTCCCATCGCTCTACACTATTCCGGAACATACCAACCTTCTCGCGAGACGAAGATTCTAGCGATAGAGAGCTATCTCAAAATATTGAACTATCTTCTGCCTGAGGTGTCTATCCAGACTTCGCATATCTGGCACTCAGACTTGCATACGGAGAATATCTTTGTCAATCCGAATAACCCCTCAGAGATCTATGGAATCATTGATTGGCAATCTACTGAATTGGCACCGCTATACAATCATACTATTGAGCCCTACATTCTCGACTACGAAGGCCCACCTCTTGATGGGCTGCTAGAGCGCCCGAAATTCGCTGACATCCATTCACTCTTTCAAGGTGATCCCGAACCACTAGCCCAACGCAAAGCTACCTCCCTATACACAAAAATGTCATTAGTGTCCTTGTACAGGCATCTAGTGCACAAGAAAATGCCACTATTGTTCAAGGCTCTTGAGTTTCGTGAAACGGTCTGCTTCCAGTTGATTCTTTTCGCACGAAACCTCCTTATTGATGGCGAGGCAACGTACTTGGCATTATTGGCAGATCAACAGCAAAATAACTGGCAAGATATCTTAAAGGAGAAAATGACCTGCACTGATGAGAAGTTTCCACTCTCTTTTTCGGCAGAGATGATCCATCAAATCGAAAAGGATCATATAGGGGCTACTTCCTCACTTGAACTGATGCAAGAGATCCGGGAGATGATAGGACCCAAATACTTCTATGCACGCGGCATGGTGACCCATGATGAATACAATGAGGCTCGACAGATTATCCCGCGAGCTAAAACGGAATTTATTCGCAAATATGCTCGTGACGAAGATGAAATTGCAGAGTTAGAGAGTGTCTGGCCCTTCGATTGATTACCAAAGCGTTCTTTGTCGGTGACATTTCGAAGAGTAAAATATCTTGATGGAGAAAGTTGATGTCATGCTGACAGTGAATTCTTGATCACGCGGAATCTTCCCCGGGTTCCCCAGATTCTATGGTATTCATTCCCCGGGTTCTAGCTAGTATTCTGCCTATTTAGACCGCCCCTATGATCCTTACAAAAGGATCCACAGGCCCTGCAGTCTCTACAATCAGATCATCATCTATCTTATTATCATATTGAACCCAAAAAGGTGCCTTCTCCTGACATTGGAGCTTTATTCATTATATGTGAGATCTATTTAAAAGATACCTTAGAGAATTATTAGAGAGTTAGGAATATAGATTCCAGGAAATTACACAGCATAGTCACTAGGCTTGACAAGATGTTAATCAATTATCATGCAGATAATGAGTGGCAAGTTGACCTACCATACATAGTAGACCATGTCTCAGCATTCACAACTCGCATAGAGAAGAAGCCGCCAATGGCCTGGGCTGATCATTGTTGGCCGCACTCATCGCGTGCAAATTTCCCCAGTCTTTGGTCTCAGTCTCCAGGTTCTGTAGATTGTCATACTTGAGAATAACTCTGCCATTAATTGGCTTCTATAATAGAGCCAAGGTCCAGAAAATCCAGATATAATAAGTGATTTTAGGGGAAATTAGACAGTAGTCATAAGCTCCCATCATCTGATCCAGATAGATCTCCTATCTTACTGGAAGATCAGTAATCCTGAGAAGACTTACAAGAAGAAAGGTTTTAAAAATCTCAGTAGTAGGCCTATAGTCAGTAATCTAACCACCGCCTTACTGTTTAATATAATATTTTATTCCTTCAGCAACAGGGCTTCGGTGAAAGTAAAGCCCCTAATAAAAATCATTAGAAGCGGACGGGTGATCACTGATAAATAAGAGAACATAGAGCCCGTTAACCTTAAGGTCCATTGAAGACATTGCTGAGTGGAGGCTGCAAGAGCAAAGAATAGTATAATGCTATGGGAACAAATTCCTGCGTGCCGAGCAATCCATGGGAGGATAAGGAGATGAGACCTTATGTATGTAGATGCCTCCCGCTTAGGGGAGGCCTCATCGGAATCTGACCTAGCATTACAGGGAAAAATCTACGGCGGGTCCCTATAGCCAGTAGGAAAATAATAGGGAATATCAGGTCCTGTCTACTTAATCAGGACCATGAAAAGCAGGCATAAACAATCACTTATCATCCTGATCGGTGTAACTAGATGAGCAGGATTGAAACAGATCTGTAAAGTTGAACACAGACTGGTCAACAGAAGTTCTGGGGCTATTCTCACTTCCATTCGTAGCTTACCACCATCTATGAGCTGGTGGGGGGGGTGAATCGGCTCGAGACATGTTAAGAGTAGCACAATAAGGTATCAACTTTCATGGTTGGAATGTAATTGGACCTGACAAGTCCATGTGACTGTATAATTCATACAGGGTGGTCGTGGAGGTTTGATCACGGTGAGCTGCTGACGGATGTGATAACACCTGGATGAAGCTGCATTCCTATTACTCTGTGGACTGGTTCCAGCACCGAGCGGCCTGATGGTGGACCAACACTCACTCCCTCGCCCTCTCGCGAAGAACTCTGGCAGGCTAGGCAGGATACTAAAATTCTGCGTAAAATACTTTTTTTGTTTTTGAAAGATACCCCCGCTTTGCTGGTTACTAAAAGTAATTGCTACCGCATGCAACGGTATATTCTAAGTCTTAGGATCTTATTACTTCCCTCTTATACTTTTATCTAACTGCAGGGCTTTACTAACCTGAGCTTAGTCAATCTTACTCGATTTAGTATTCTCTCCCTTTTGTCTTTAGCGATACTAGTACTACGGTGGTCCATTTCATGAGAACGGAGAGGAGACCCATGTTGGAAAGATATATTTCTCCCCGAAAATAGATCTAACCGGGAGGGTTCACCAGCCAAACCAATTTAGTGTCTCTTATCTGCTAAGATAAGAAAAATAAAGCTGTCAGTTGTGATTTATGGCTCGGGATTGTCGATCATGATCCTCTACCACAGGATAATGACTGACAGAATCGAGGCACCTGTAAGACTACATTTGCTTTATATAACAAACTATTGCCGTAGCTTTCATCAATTGGCCGGATGGTGTAGTTGGTTATCACGTATCGTTAACACCGATAAGGTCCTGGGATCGAGCCCCAGTCTGGTCATTGTTTTTGTTTTTGCTCTGTCTCCCTCCCGCAAACCCCCCTCCTATTATTACAGTCAGTACCGCCCCATTTTCATTTTTTTCTCCTGCTTCCCCACCTCTTTAACTACACCCTACAGGCTACTCAGCCAATGGCATGAACCCAAAGTATCTTATCATTGAGAGTCCCCGTTCTGGCGTAGCTTGTCCACACGATGGGGTCATCCACTCCGATGCCGAATCCGAATCCGAACCGCCCTCAAACAACTCTCACGCTCTATGAAGTCTTCTACAACATTGACACATCCAACCCCATCCCGAGTACTCCCATTTGATTCCGAGGTATGCCTCCGCTCCGGCGCAGAAATGGCCGAGAACCAGCCTGTGAAGCCTGTCGCCGGCGCAAGCTGGCCTGCGACCATGAGACGCCTGCTTGTCAGCGGTGTCGCAGACTATCCTTAAAATGTGTCTATCTGGCGAATCCCCTGGCCAAGACCCGCACCAGAAGCGCACCAGAGGACTCACCAGACATTCTCAGTGGAGGTGAAAGCGATCAGGTCGCAACCAAGACCTGCCCGGGCGCACAATCAACCACACCCATTCTCGAGAGCTCGGCGGAGTACCTAGGACCCACGAGTTTCGCATCTGTATTTGTGGAGCACAGGGACCGATTCGAGGTAGATCAGGCATTGCGGACTCCGGCCGGCGAAAGCACCAATGGCGGTGCTCAGTCGCCTGCCCAGGGGAACAATGCGATCACATCGAGACTGCTCCAACTGGGGGTGCAGATCTTACAAACCCTGCCTGATGAACATACTAGCAACTTACTGTTTAGTCACCAGACCTATATAATGGATGCATGCTTTAGACCGGCATATCGGCTCGCGTTGGATCTGATGTGGGACGAGTATCGAGACGTGCTGAGGTCGCGCACGACTGAGAATTTAATCGGCATTGCGAAGCGTATCTCCGAGGCTAGTATGACTCCCCTACCAGCGGAACAGAACCCCCGGCGCTGGGTGGAGTCTTTCTCCGGCAGGAGGACCCGATGGGAGCTGCTGGGGACGCTGTTCACGTACTGGTCGTCCGCGGCATCGCAGCTGTCGGTGGAGCACGAGTCCATCACCCGGTACTGCCAGCGACACTCCATCAAAGGGTCCAAACAACTGATGGTGCATCTGAAACGGTGCGCCTCCATGAGTCTGGACCTGTGCAGCCAGCTGGGCGCTATCAACATTCTGTTCGTGCACATGGCCTTCAAGCACAATATCCTTGAGAGCATCGCCAGCGGGGACAAGAGTAAGCCCATCCCTACCACCACTACGACTGAGCGTGGCTGACCAACAGGTCTTTCTTGCTGGCGACAACACGGAGATGTCGTCGCTGTCACAACGTCAATTGGTCTCCACCGCGAACTCTCCACGGATTGGAACGAGGTGTCCTTCCAGCACGAGCTGAAGAGACGGATCTATGCATCGATCTACAATTTCGACAAGGTCATTTCCACCTTTACCGGGAGACCGCCATTGCTGAGCCGGCAGTACTCGACGACGCAGCTCCCGCTGGAAATCAGTGACGAGGATGTTCTCTCGGACCGCATATCCGACGCGGTGATCAAGCTGGACTCGAATGGGTGGGACCGTAGCGAAGAGCGGGAGCTGTATCCGACGACGGTCCTTCGCGCGCGCACAATGCTAGCGAGGAATCGCGAAGCGCTGCTCGAGGTTCTGGAAACCTCGCAGGACAGCATCACGGATTCTGCCGTCGAGACATGCCTGTAAGTTGCCCAGTGGACCTAAGTGTACCATATTCACGAAAACTAGCCGACTCAAGACCGAGGCAATGGACATCCAGGGCCAGTTCCCCGAGGCCCTGGCCTTCAAACAAGCATACATTGACGACGCGGATGTCCCGGGACAGTTGATCTTCCTCCGGATTCTTGTGCGACTAGACTTCCTGCTCAACCAGTTTATCCTGGAGCGTCTTCTGACGCGCCACAAAGTGGGATCCGAGCAGGCCTTGATCCACGTGAGTCATGAAATGCTGGGCTTGACGCTGAAGTACTGGAAGCACAAGGACCGGTTCAAGAACCACTTCGACTTTTCCTGGCTGGTGAGTCACCCATGCTACTGTTTGATCGATACTAAGACAAGCAGGCCATGTCCTACGCCGTCCCATGCAGCGGGATTCTCTGCCTCGAGCTCCTCCGCCAGGCCACCTCTCCCTCCACCTACACACTCGACCTCCCCCGCTCCGACATCATCCAGAACCTCAGTCTCCTCGTGGCCTTTCTGGACTGGCTGAAACCATCCAGCTCGGACATCATCGCCAAGGGACAAATCAAGGAGATTCTGCGCCGCTCGCTGGATCGGATTCTGAGCATGCCAGCATCGCTGTGTAGTCCGACGACTACCCTGGATGATACGGTGTTGCAGGATTTGGTAGGTGCCGAGTATCCCCATTTGGATCTGTTGAATACGTTTGGATGGGTGGATTGGGATGCTGCTGTATAGGCCACTTCATTCCCATGTACCATAATCATCATCCTTCTTCATCTATACCATCCACCATCTACCAATCTAATTCTAAACAAGATATCAACATATCCATCCCCCCCCAACACTATTCTACACTCTATGAATACAACACCATCTAACATCTTACACATCCTCTCCTAACTCTCTTTCTGTCCCCTCCCTCCCTCCCTCCACTACCCAAGAACCAAATCCATTAAATCAAATCAAATCTCCCACCCACTGAACCCCAAAAACGGCGACATCATCCGCACTCCATCCAGATACAATCGCCTCAGAATGGGATTCACCCACACCGGCACCGTCCAGAGCATAAACCCCGCCACCCAAACAAACCCCACTGCCTTTCTCATCCACCCTTTCCCTTTCGCATTCCCATCCTCCATCCACATCCCCTTCCCCAAACACCTCCCCACCAAAACCTCCAAAAGAATCCCCACGACCTGCAAACTAAAGAACCACAACGCTCCACTTTCCGAAAGACTCACACCAAACCCAACATCCATAAGGAGATGCACCAGGCCGGAAGCCACGAAACAGAAGACAAAGCGAAAGGAAGTTCTCAACGCAGCAGGGATATGCAAAGTTGAGGAGAGAAAATCGGCATTAGAGACGAGAAGGGCACGGAGGGTTTGATGCCATGATTTTCTATCCGATTTATTAGTATTATTATTATGATTATTCTTATGATGAGTGAGGTCATAAGGGTATTGGTCAAGGTAAAGAGGAAGCAAAGCAAACTGAATATAGGAAAGCAAGGGGGTTAAGAAGGAAGAAGGAAGAAGGGAGAAGGAAGATGATACATACCCCCAAAACCCCCTTAAACACCATCCTGCCTCCCAGATCCCCCCCTCCACAGGGGGCCACATTCTCGGCTGCTGCAATCCACTCCCCACGGATAAAACCGCGAAGAGAGTATATCCTGCTACTATTGTTGCTCGGGCGATGATGCCGAAGGAGAGCGTGAAGAGGGTTCGTAGGATGAGGTCCCTTTTCCATCCTAGGGTAGTAGTAGAAGGGTGGTAGAGGAAGGGGAGGAGGATTTCCTCTGGTTTAGTGGGGAGATGAGTCACTGCGTGAGTGAGGTAGGGGTCAGATGTTTCGATGGTGAAGATGTGGATGATTGCCACGGAGCATATGAGTTTGGTGAGGGAGGTTAGTAGGAAGGAGGTTCGAGAGGGAGCATATGTTGGGTTTTGGGGGTTGAAGGCGGGCAGGGAGCGGATTTGCCAGGGGGTGTTGATGCGGCGGTAGTTGAAGGTTAGGGCAAGGGACCAGATGTATCGCTCCAGTAGACTCGGGTTTGGGGGTGATTTTGAGGCTGTGGAGTTGGGGCTGAGGTTGGCTTTGGAATCATAGTCTTGTTGCGCTTCGTAGGATGCGCGACTGAGCACGAGCAGGTCAATTGCGTTGAGCACGTTGATCCAGCACATGGCCACGATTGGGGCACCAAAGCGGGTGCCTGGGAGGTACTGCTGCGCGCTGAGCTGTACGGAATAGGCGGTTGCAAAGGCGAGGAGGGCTGCCGCGTTGCGCCACGGGGACGAGGCCGAGGTGAAGGCGACGGTGGTGCCGGTGATGAGTTGGACGGTGAACCATTGGGTGAGTGGGATGTGCCAACCCTCTGGGAGGGAGGTGGGGGACATTTTGGTAGAGGTGGGCTGTCAAGGGCGCAGAAGGAGGAGGAATATCTGGATTCTGGCGGTGGATGGATTGCCGGGGAAGGTGGTGGCTGAGTCAGCGCAGATGCGGTGGAGCGAGATTGCCCGATCCGGGCAACGTGAGGCGATTGATTGGCGCCGCGATGCCAGCCAGACAAAGATCGGCGGCTAGTGTCGGTATTACAGGTACAGTTTACAGGGAGGAGGGGGATGAAGAGAATAAATGTATAGTAGATGGTAAAAGGTGATCAGAAGGCATAGTATATATATACAGTGATCCATCATATCTCGTATCACGTCACACAATGAGTCAGGTCGTTCATCAGCGGAGGAAGATGTCTTGTGGAAGTTCGTTGGTAGGTGAATCAGCTAACCACCCCCGCCTGTAACGGCCCATATAGTGCCCAGCGACGTCGGCCAAACACCACGCGTGGCATATTTCTTAAACTCTTCTTCGTACTGCTGCTGCTGCTTGTGCTGCTTGGTTTGGCCGACTTTTCCGTGGAAGCTGACCCGCGGGCCAGGCCGCCTCCTAGTTGTTTCTGGTCCGCCGCGCGACGCTTGACCATTGCCCGCACGGCATTGGTGATCTGCACCCGGATGATAGGCACCGCCGTCGCCTCGGCGGGCTCCTGGGTAGGGGTGATCGCATCCTCTTCATCGTCCAGCTGGTAGGAGGCCATCCGGCTGCGCACATCCTGCTGGGCGGCTTCAATCGACCGATTTAAGAGGTGGTGGTGGGCCAGACACCGCCGCAGATCCGGGCTTTTTGTGGAGGCTTCTTTCTGTAGCTTGTCGCGGGAGAGGACGGCCATGCGACAGGGAAAGGGAGAGACGGAGCGACGCGCGATGGGAGGGATGCGAGTGTTGGTGCGCGATGCCTGGCGCATCACGGAAGGAGGAAGTTCGAGACCAGCCATGGTGATTGGTTTCTGACTGGAGAGGAAGAAGTGAGAGCGAGGATTATTGCATGAAGGGATATGTGTGTGAGTGAATCTGAGTGTCTTGGTGTTTGAGTTCAGGGCCAGGGGCTCAGGGGAATCTTTATACTGCCCTGGACACGAGTCTATCGCAAAATGAACACTGGCAGTCGCGTGGGTCTAGACCTCGCCACCATGGGCCCCGATGGCCCGCGCCCGTGAAGACACTCACAGCTGTCAAACCCTGATCAGACGCAGTCTCGCCCGTGCAGAGTCAACAAGGGCCCGGCCGCACCCCAGACCAGCCAAACGTGGTGGACCTAGGCCATCGGGGTCGTCGGCGTCGCCGGACGGTGGCGAAGAGAGTTTGATAGATGCGTCATAGACTTGAAACTCGGCCGCTGATGGGCGGGTGCACAGCGCAGCCTCGGCATTAGGGCTTGGCCGTGTGTCGTTGGGCGAAATGCATGGCAGTCTCATTGGATAGGGAGGTTGGTCCCCGGGGGGAAGGTCTGGGGGTCCTGTCCGATTAGGCAGGTCGCAAGGAGTCGAGATGATTCTGCAGGGTCACACGATACTGCATGGTATCAGGTAATCCTACGGCTGAGGCCATGTCCTTTAGGCCGAGTGGTATTTGTCACATTTTTGATATCGACCCAGTGGTGAGATCAGTTGACAACATCTCAGAATCAATGATATCAACGAGCAACAAGCAATGAGCTATACTAATCTGGCGGGTCGATCTACGATGATGATCCCAGCCGAGACGGGCAACTGCTACAGCTCTCGACATAGCATAGCCCCGGCAGATAGCCCCAGCGACAATAGAGATAGTCCTCTCTAACCCCAGACGGAGAGCCTCCCGACGACGATCAGACGAGCACATGCAATCCGGCCGCGTTTCGAGTCGATTAGCTAATGGTCCTCGTCGGTCCTCGTCTATCCTCGTCTATCCCACCCATCAGCGTGAAGAGGACCCATGCACCGTTTGTGCACGGCCGTCGGGGACCCCGACGCCGACCCAAAAGCTGGACGGGGCAACTCTATGACCTTCCGCATGCGGCAGTTGGTGACCAGGGAATGTCGATCCCATCCGCAAGGGGTTCTTTTCGTCCCTTCACGGTGTCGGCTCCCTCCGCCGGCAGACCCCGCCACGAGCCCAGGACCAGAGGATGCCCCTCCGAACAAGCTCATTCATGATTCAGTTCCAGTCCAAAACTAATGTATTAGATATTACCCGTATATAGAATCCCCTCTAACACACCATCTATCGAGCTCTACCCGCCCCCACTCAGACCACCTCACCACTACAGCCCCATCCCCATCCCCAACCCCAACCCCAACCCTAACCCCAGCATCAGCCCCGGCCACAGTCCGAAGCCAGCCCCCCTCCCCCCCGACACCGCAGCCCCGGATTTCTCCACGGACGCCTTCGACGTGGTGGCATTCGTGTCATTCGCCATGGCACTACCCACCCAGGCATTCCAATTCGTCAACTTGTCCGGACAGTTCGTCGTAATACTCTCGCCCGTCATCTGGGCCACAAACCGCCCATCCCGCGACACCGTCACCACCACCTCGCCCGTGCGATTATCCATGGGCACATGGCCATAATACACGCCGCGGCCCCCCTGGGGCGTCTCACTCCACCCAACACTCCGATTCACCCCCCCAATACTGACCTCCACCTGGGCATTACTCTCCAGCAACGCCTCAAAAAACACCGTATCCGTCAACACCTCCCCGGGCGGCAAGGTGCGCTGGCCCTGACTGACCGCATTCCCCGTGGTCAAGCCCGCCGGACACGCCCATCCCGGCGTCAAGCGATACCACCCCACCACGCCCTCCCTCTCAATCCTCCCCATACCACTCCCATTCTTATACTCCCCGACTCGAAACTCCAGAAACGCCCGCCAGCCATCATGCGGCATGCCCTCGGCATAATTAAACGGCGCCTGGCCATAATCGAAAATCCCCAATTCATTCTCATGCAAGGGGCCAATATAATGACTTTCCCCGAAATCATTCCACGTCAGAATCTCCAAAAACTCCGGTTCCAACTCCATGACCTGATCCCATCGGACCGACCACAGATCATCCCCTTGCCAGACCCAATTCTTCTGATACCGCACCATATCGGTATAAAACCAGGGCGACACCGGCATGATATACGGCTTATTGGCGCCCTTTAACGCCGACATATACCGTTCATCGGCGGACGTATTCATCATGTCGGACCCATACGGCCACGCATCCCATGATAATAACCCGTCCACCACGGTATCCTTGACGAGGGACGCGGGGGACTGGGCGGACCAATCCGGGACGAAGAACAGATGGGGCAGTTTCTGTTTGATGTTGGTCCAGTCGTTGAGGGATTCGTAGCCTTCGAAGGTGGAGACGAGGGATTTATTGGTGCCGGGGAGTTTGTAATATGCTGGATGGTTGGAGTAATTTTGGAGGATCTTGATCACTTGGTCCGGGGGCCAGTGGCCGTCACCCGAGTAGTCGAGGGAGAGGAAGAGTTTGAAGTCGAGGGTGGCGGCCACGGTGAAGGCGTCGTTGAGGAGAGTGTAGGTGTTGGAGGGTCCGTAGCCGGTGTTGAGGGCGAAGGCGTCGATAGAGGCCGATTTGGCGGTCGTGAAGTCCCGCGTCCAGTGCGTTTGGGTGAAGTTGGCGCCGTTGTCTAGCTGGGGGAGGGTTAGTTGGGGGAGGGTGGGTTGGTTTGGGGAGAAAGAGGGGAACGGACTATGAAGTGGGCAAAGACATCTTTGGCTTGGACGTGGAGGGCCAGGGTCAGGGCTATACCCAGGAGGACGGTCAGCCAGATGAGATTGGCCATGGTGCTGCTGGCTGCTGACTGCTGACTGCTGACGGGACAACAGAATGGCTGTCTAGCGAGAGAGAAGAGCAGGAGACATCAGGAAGTGAAGGTAGTACGTAGATACTTATGCCGGGGAATTTACGGGGGTTCATATTCATTCGGATAGACTAGTACTAAGATATGATCTATATAAAGTTTCAAGGCAGGAGCCGACTCCTGCTCACTGCGAACACATTGTCCGTCAGTAGAGGAAATAATCTTGATGTAGCAGCCTGTAGCGGTCAGTCAAAATCGGAGGATTAGGCTTCACTACGTTGAGCGCTGGAGCGCTGAAGTGCTGGGGGCTGCACTGAGTTCAATACTGTATAGTAGTTGCGAAGCTTAGTGAAATGAGAATGAGCTGTAGCTGGGGCCAGGAAACCTCCCCCCGGATTGACAGGCCCGTGACTGGTGGCGCGATTATTGATAGTCAGAGTCTGACTACTGCATTGTAAATCCGACTATTGAATGTCCTGGAATGTGATGCATCAGCTGCGCTGGCTTGGCCACCCGCGAAACTCAAAACCTAAACCGTCCTCGCGACGCGGTGAATGCGAACTCGGGCCTCCACGGACATGACAGGTCGTCCAATATATCCCCGAAACCGGTCGGCACCTCGCTTAATCTCACCAAGATTTCCACTGGGTGATGAGGCTCGAGGACAGGCTCGGGGCCCGCGCCCGGGGATGCAGAGTATGTCAGAGGGACTGACCTCCGCCATGGCAGTGCCAGCACAGCGATGGAATACCATAGGAGGGCCAAGGGGGATACCAAGCAGAATGGGCTCTGCTGGACCGGAGTTTACTCCTGCACGGTGGGGTTGACAAACCGAGCAACGAGCAACCCGTTCATGCACCGAAGATGCCCGGCTGCGGAGCCGTGGAGCGCACTACGCGGCCTATCGAATATTCGTGGAGCTAATGGCCCACCGGCCTGCGACGGATAGGCGATACGTAAGGGGGGTAGGCCGCTGCATTGACAGAGGCACGAGTTGTTGGACTGCCGTCGGTTGATGCGAGTTCCCAACCGACAGGCTACAGGCTACTTCCTTGCTGCTTACCGCTGACAGCCTCAAGAGCAAGGAGCCCTCGCCGGATGACTTGGCAATGACAAATTCTGCTAGCTAAACTGGCCTACAGGGACAAGGCCAGGTAGGTTTGGTGTGACCCATCAGAGGCAGACAGATACAACGGTAGAGAGATGCAGAACGAAAACCGGCTCAACAGACCGCATGCGTTTTCCCCGACTTCCCCTGGAGGGAATGCTGCTCGTTACCATAGACCGGATGACCTTGGGGCCCGCGCGTGGCATGTGTTTGGATGTAGCTGCTCATGTCAGTTTATGTCCGTCGTCCGGGAGGGGTCACGTACGTGCTGTACCGCTGGATCATGGCCTCGTCCATCTCTTCCAACGTCTTCAATGCCAGTCGGATGTCCTCCACCAGCAGGTTGCAGCGATGCAGGCTGAAATCCTCGCGCAGCACAATCCGCATCATCTTCAGTTGACTGCTCTTCGGGGCCATGGTATATGCCGGAATCACCCAGCCCCGGCGGCGGAGGACATGGGCCAGAGCGAATTCGTCGTACAGCCGGTCCTCCTGCTCCGGGAATCGGTATGCCACGAGGGGGAGGCCGCGACCACCACCGTCACTCATGATAATGAATCCCAGTTTTTGGAGTTCCGCCGCCAGATAGTCTGAGATCTGCGTGAGGTTGGTCATGATCGATCGATAGCCGTGTCTTCCCAGCCGAATCAGTTGGTAGTATTGCCCAATGACGTGGGGGGCGCCCTTGGAAAAGTTCAGCGTGAAGCTGGCCTGCTCGGCGCCCAGGTAATTGATGTTGAAGATAAGCTCCTTTGGGAGGTACTCGGGGGCGCGCCAGAAAACCCAGCCGACGCCAGGATAGACCTGTCATGGTCAGCACCGCATCGAGAGCCAATACGTTGTGATCTGTCTCACCAGTCCATATTTGTGCCCTGAGACGTTGATGGATATGACTTTTTCCAGACGAAAGTCCCACTCCAGCTCCGGGTTGACGAAGGGCACCACAAAGCCGCCGCTGGCCGCGTCGACATGAATCGGGCAGTCGATCTTCTTGGCCACCAGCAGGTCATTGATGGCCTTGACATCCTCGTACTGTCCAGTATACGTTGTCCCCAGGATGGCACAGATCCCCACCGTGTTCTCGTCCACCAGATCCACCGCCTCTTGGGGGTCAATGACATATCGCGTTTCCGTGCAATACACATACTTCTCCTCAACCTCAAAATACCGCGCTGCTTTCTCCCAGCAGACCTGCACCGCACTGTTCATGATAATATTTGGACGCGACCAGTCCTTCCCGGCTTCCTTGCGCTTGTTCTGCCAGCGCTTCTTCATGGCCAGCATGGCGAGCATGATGGCTTCGGAGGATCCGACCGTCGAGGTCCCGATGGCGTCCTGCTCATTGGTGGGGTCGTTGATTGTGGGCGCATGAAATAAGCCAGCGATCATATTGACGCAGCGGTTCTGGATATGTGCAGTCTGTGGATACTGTTCGTAGTCGATGAAGTTTTTGCTCATAGCGTCGGACATGAGCTGTTGCACTTCGTCTTCCTGGGACGGGGTCAGTGGTGCTGGTTTGTTGCGACGGCCTCTTACCATGTAAGTCGTGACAAAGCTTGCCAGGCTGGAACGGTCACTTTTGTTCAATCACCAAACGAGGGAGGCATTACTTGAGTAGAGGATTCCCATCGAGACTCAACTCATCCCTGATCATCCGGTATGCAACCGATGCGGGCATCTCCTGCTCTGACATGGTATGCTCGGGCAGCTCTTCAACTGCGTAGCGTGTGCCGTACACGTAAGGTGACACAGCCGCAGCCTGGGCATCGCGTTCTTCCCGCTGACGCCGGTGGCCATGGGACTCTTTGGCGACGGTGGACAAGTGGACCATCTTGTCGGAAGTAATGCGGTCGAAAGCTCGAGTAGAGTGATGATGTGACAGTATGGGGAAACATCCATCCCGAGATGAGAGGGCCTCGCCATTGCCGTGGCTTTATAAGGGGGGTTGCACCGAACCTTGTGGCGGGAATGACCTCACCACCCCCGTATCCGGAACCTCCGGCTGTTGTTGAGTATCCTGGTATCCTGGTGTAACCTGAGACGTTCTCGTGGCTGGATTGTGAATTGATGCCATGTTGGGGTTGTCATGTGTCTCAGATGTATTGTGTCTCATCCGGAGCAGCTGTCCAGGACGGGCTGGTGGGAGAGCTGACTACTACTATTGATGCTCTGACAGCGTCGCCGTCGTTCATTGGCCAATGCTTCCTCCGCCGCCAGCTGCAGTCGACGGCCAATCAGCGGCCGGGAACAGCCCCGTTCGATCGGAGATAGCGGCGGAATTAGCGGCGGAAATCCACCCGCGGCGGGCCACCAGAACATCTACGACCCTCACCACAGCAGTTACTCCCGCCGCAAATTCCGGCTGCACAGGACATAAAATGAGTCGAAATGCAGCTTCCATCGAATGGTCTCCCTTGACAGCTACGGCATTGCTCGATCACTTCAATCACATCTACTACGACAAACAATGACCGCTCTCAAACTGCCGACGCGCCCACTGGGCAAAAACGGTCCTCTCCTGCCGCGCATCGGCCTCGGACTCATGGGGGCCAGTGGTACATATGGCCAGCCCCTCCCGGAGGCTGAACACCTGGCCTTCCTGGACGAGGCATACAACAGAGGAGAAACCTTTTGGGACACAGGTACGCTTGATACGCAGACCCCAAGCAACTAGCATCCATCTGACGATCGCAGCGGACAAATACGACGGATCCGAGAGTCTGCTTGGCAAATGGTTTGCTCAGAACCCTGACAAGCGAGAGGACATCTTCCTGGCCACCAAATTTGGCATCTGTACCAACCCCGACGCCAAGGATGGTCGAAAGAACTGGATGGACTCATCCCCCGAATACTGCCGCGCGGCGCTGGACAGATCGCTGAAGCGCCTGGGTCTGCCGTATGTGGACTTGTACTACGTCCACCGCCTGGACAAGGTCACCCCGATTGAGAAGACCATGGAAGCCATGGTCGCCCTCAAGCAGGAGGGCAAGATCAAGTACCTTGGTCTGAGCGAGTGCAGTGCCGATTCGCTGCGCCGGGCGCATGCGGTGCACCCAGTCACGTGCGTGCAGGTGGAATACAGCATCTTCTGTCTGGATATCGAGTCCCCGCAGTTTCAGCTGCTGCAGGTTGCGCGCGAACTGGGGGTGGCCATCGTAGCGTACAGTCCGCTCGGAAATGGAATCCTCAGCGGAGCTATTCGGTCGCGGGAGGACGTGAGTAAGCCAGGGGATGTCCGAGGTGTGCTGCCCTGGCTGAGAGAGGGGAACATCGAGAAGAACGTGGCCGTGGTGGACCAGATTGCCGAGATCGCCAAAGGAAAGGGGGTCACCACGGCACAACTGGCGCTGGCGTGGTTGTTCGCTCAAGGAGACGATATCTTTGCGATACCCGGGACGAGCAAGATCCACCGGCTGGAGGAAAACCTGGCCAGTCTCGGTGTTCATTTGTCGGCGGAGGAGGAACAGGCAATCCGTCGGTTGGCGCAGACTGTGGCGGGTGGGCGCTTCCAGGCCTTGACTGGATATGACTTTGCCAACACCCCGCAATTGTAGAGCCAATAAGTAGTTAGACTGAGGATTGAATAACTGTTATTCAGCATAAACAATAGACATTGACGTCTGTTTGCCTTTCCACACTATCAGCGTGAGTGGTTGTTGATCATGGAAGGGTGATATATGCCGATTGCCACCAAGCGCTGCAGGCGTGCACACGAATCACCGCCAGACACGGGACTCCTGCTCGGGATGTCTATCGCCTTAGTCTGTGGAACTAAAAAAA
>KV907517.1:99468-144286 GCA_001990825.1 Aspergillus carbonarius ITEM 5010
AGCCCCATTTGTTTGAAACCTTGGACGTTTAAGTGCTACTTACAACACCTCAAGCCTAGCCATCATGGCTGCTTAGACAGCACGGTATCCGGAATCGAGTCACTCGTGTTGAAACTGTAGCTCAGAGTTCAGACCGGCAAGGGCTGGGGCAAAGTCGTGAGAATCAGGAGTAGGGACTGCTAGTGCATCATGGCAGACAGAACCTGGAAACGGAATATCATCGGAGGTCAGGCAATCAAATTGATCAGCAGATGGTGCTACCCATGAAAGTCCTAGACCAAAGCCATCCACTTGCGGTTCTGCTACCGGCTCAGGCACGATGCAAATGGCCCCAAAGTATGGTACGGGTAACCTCAGGCTATGATGTGAAGTACTGCATATGGTATCTGTGTCGACACCGTCTTCAATATATGCGGTGTACTTGACACCGTTTGCTGCCTCTTTCTCGATACCCAGGAGCCTGCTCAGCTGACGCCTTGTCTCCATCGCAGAGTCGCGGTTCGGATCGTTCGTAGTGCACAGCTCATCCAAAGTGCGGATAACCTTTTGGATGGTCGCTAGATCTTGGGATCGCTGGTGTTCCAGAATATTCGCAGAGCCCAAGCGGTGTCCCATGATGTGGGACAAAAGCAGTGTCACGGCCGCGGTGAAGGCTTTGTGTTCAAGCCCCCGGTAGGAAAGGATGGGTCGGATGTTGCGGAACGCGAGACAGCGACCAAGTACTTCACGACTAGCAGGAACGACCACCTGTTTGCTGTATGTGAGATCCAATACTAGAGGTAGAAGGGAGGTGTCGGTGAGCTGAGGATATTCGGGAGATAAGATGTACGGCTGGTGAACGAGGATAATGAGGTAATGCTGGTGCATCTGGGTGATGAGCATGGAAACTCGATCCATCTTGTCCGTGTCCGACAGTGTGCTGTCTAGCGTCGGGCTTTCCCAACAATCGACAGGCACAGATCGGGCTGCCCTTTTTAATTCATGGTCTATGCTCTGCGTCACGCCGTAGTGATCGTATGCGTGTCCATGGGGTGGCCGACCGCGACGCTGCATGCGTATATTCCGAGCGATAACCCGACCTGCGATGGCCCCGTGGATGCGATACAGTTTCCTAAGAGGGGGGTAGGTATCCAAGGTTTGGTCATTTGGGAAACCATGATCCTGGACGGCGACGGGAAGGCCGAGCATGAGCGACAGAAACCGATCATTGTACATAAGTTGGACCCAGATGGATTCTGCCCGGCTGCTCGCCTTGTGACCCCTCCAAGGAAGCCCGATCATCTGGGCGATACTAAGAGCTCGACGGAATATCAGCCAGGCTGTGCGCAGGTTCCCCGCGTTGATGTGGTAGCGGGCCTCGAGTAATAGGGCATCAAGACCATCCAGGGAGTCTACGAGGGCATCCCGGGATGTTACATGGCAAGTTGCAAGATCGAGATAGTGTCTTCCCGTGTTCCGATTCAGTTGCAGCTCTGGCTGCTGGGATGTGGAGAGATGAAGTTGTTGTAAGCCAAGGGCGAGCTGGATGAGCTTTTGAGCAAACTGGATTGGGTGAGCCGTGGACAACGGCAGCGTGGACACATCCGAATGATCCGCACTCGTGCTCGTCTGGAACGGCAGGCTAAAGAAGCGTCCCTGGGTCAAGATGAGCAGGGCCATGTTTGGATGGGGAAGTAATGACACGAGCGAACTGCTCAGCTGCTGAGACAGCTGGAACTGGCGGCGGTCGCGTTGTTGGACCAGCTGACCCACCAACTTTTCGACGTGAAGGATCTGCGCTTGCACATTCTCATGATTGCTGCCACTGCCTCTCGGATCCGGATGGTCCTGGCCAATACAGGGGATGCCACGGGACTGACAGTAGGCACAGGCGGCGCGGACGGGGTCGAACGCGCAGCGTCTCTTCCGATGCTTGCATTCCCAGCAGGAAAAAGTGCCTTTCCGGACCTTGCGTCGTTTGGACACCGGACGCTCCAAGTCCGATGCTGACGATGGCGGTGTGGACATGTGGGGGGTGGGGTTGTAGAGCAGGAAGAGTGAGTGGTAGAGTGGTAGAGTAAAAGAATAGAAGAGTGGAAGAATGGCAGAATGGTGGGGACGGTACGGTGGCCTGGCCATGTCCGGCCCGAACCCCGACGCGCTAACGGCCATGGATTGATTATTCATTTGGCTATTCCAGTCCTCCGTAGTACTCCGTACAATGATCCATCTATCCATGGAATCGATCCAAGCCATACACGTTGCCAACCATACATGCCTCCCAGCCTCTACATAGAAAAGTCTAGAATCTCAATGCTCAAGCCCTCGGGCACGTGGACCTGTCTCAGATCGTCCGTGTTCACGTCGTCGGGCGCAGTCACCCTGTGGACATCAGCCATGCTCGGGAGGAATCACCTCGATACGTACGTCATGAAATGGATTGGGGGGGTGGTCATCGTGGACTCGAATTCGTCGGGGATCTCTAGATGGCTGTCCTTGTAGACATTTCGGAGCCTGGATTGTGTCATGATTAGTCTTCACTCGACAGCCCTAGGTGGGATGCTCTGCTGTACGTATTGGAGAGCTTTGGCCCATCCCCGTAGTAGTCATGGGCGAGCTCATTGTCGTAGCGGATATCAAAGGTCTGCATGAATTCATGTCAGCTCCTCTCCCGATGCGAGGTCAGAGATACCAACCAGGTCCTTCATCTTGCTCCGAGGATGGCGATACGGATATTATCATGTAGAATGTTGGGAGTCGTGCTTGCACCTGGGTAGCTCGTCTCTTATAACATCGATGCAGTGTCTTGATGATCCGCATCCCATGAGGTCACCGATACCTCATGAGTCTGGCTGGGCGTGTCGATGGGCATCGATGACCGCGGAGAGTTTGCCGGCCCATGGATGGAACAATGCCGATTGACTTTGGAACGCGGAGATGACAGGCGGCCACTCGTAATTGCTGGCCGGGAACAATCACTTTCAAAATAAAGCCATCATCGACGTGCGTCATCTAGATGGTGCATATGAAAGTGACGACTACCGTGCCATGGGAAGTCATGACGACCAGACTGCATCTTCAGGGACTGGCTTGCGATAAGATCATGCCGGATGGATGGCATTCGCTGCCTGGCATTGCCTGGGGGCCTGCCTCAGGAATGCCCGCTTCCCAAGTAACCGCCCATTCTGCCTCAGGCTACCACCAGGCAAGAGCCCACGTGATGTCGTGCATTGCAGGTGCACGTGATCGTGGGGGTGACATCCCCGCTCCCCGCTTTCTCCTCTGCTTTTGTCATCCCTCACGTCTCGCAGACAATGCCATTTGAAA
The DNA here is from genome assembly GCA_001990825.1 of Aspergillus carbonarius ITEM 5010. Lineage (NCBI taxonomy): Eukaryota > Fungi > Ascomycota > Eurotiomycetes > Eurotiales > Aspergillaceae > Aspergillus > Aspergillus carbonarius. The sequence goes on from KV907517.1 coordinate 102,775, forward strand.
TGTTGAACACACCGCAGGAGGTTAGGACAGTGCCGACTCTCCCGATGCAGCCGACAGGGGCTTGGCAGCTCCTCGGACTCGGACTTGACTGGCATTCCGTGGATTGAGACCACTGGAATGCTGCTCGGGCAGCCATGCCAACCCATCCAACTACCGGTCTCTCACGCCCCAACCATCTCAGCCGGGAAAAAGAACAAGAGCAGAAACCCACCCCACGTCACTGCAACGGGGTTCCTCCGAGGACGGGCTGCTAAATCCCTCAGCGCAGCATCACCGGATGGCACCATTCCAGTGGGAGGATTTTCCCCGGTAAAACTCCGGCAGAGGCCTGAACTGCCGGACGGGGTGGAGGGAAACGAAGCCATCTTCCCCAGCCAAGCCAACACGGGCCGTTCAGGGCTCGCGATTGGCATCCTTTTCCGGTGGTGGAGTTCTGCTCGGCACGAGGCCGACCCCGGCTTCTTAGCCTCGCCAACAGCCGTCATTGCGGGCCTCCGCATTCTCCGCATCCCGGGAATGGTGCCAGCCGACAGGGGTATTTAAGGGTCCGTCTCGTCGGCCCAGACAAGGGTGATGAGAACCCAGCTACAATCATCGCCATGAAGGTCCCGGCTGACTACACTCTGCTCCTGTCGGGGCTGCTGTTGGCCCCTTCCGTGGGTGCCAGCACTTGCCAGACCCCCATTGACCATCCCGGGACGGCTTTCAGCTTTGTGCAGCCCCTTAACACCACCATCCTCAGCCCCTATGGCCATTCCCCAGCCGTGTTCCCATCGCGTGAGTTTTGTGCCGGTAACAATGTCTAAGCACTACTGACCTCCATAGCCAAAACGAATGGTAAGGGTGGCTGGGAAACGGCAATGGCCCAGGCCAAGGATTGGCTGTCGCAGCTCACGGTCGAGGAGAAAGCCTGGATGGCCACCGGTCAGCCAGGCCCCTGTGTCGGAAACATCCTTCCCATTCCGCGCCTCAACTTCACCGGGCTCTGTCTCCAGAATGGTCCGCAGTGCCTCCAGCAGGGTGACTACTCGAGTGTCTTTGTCAGCGGAGTGTCCGCCGCGGCTAGCTGGGATCGCAAGCTGCTCTACGATCGAGGCTATGCTATGGCCACAGAGCACAAGGGCAAGGGCACGCACGTGGTCCTCGGGCCCATCGCCGGTCCTCTCGGTCGCAGTCCCTATGATGGGCGCACCTGGGAGGGCTTCGCTGCGGACCCCTACCTGACCGGAGTCTGCATGGAGGAGACCATCATTGGAATGCAAGACGCCGGTGTGCAGGCAAACGCCAAGCACTTTATCGCGTATGAGCAAGAGACCCAGCGTAACCCTACTTTCGCACCCGACGCGAACGCAACGACTTACATCCAAGATTCGGTTTCGTCGAACGTGGACGACCGCACCCTCCACGAGATCTACATGTGGCCGTTTGCCAACGCTGCCCGCGCTCGCGTCTCGAGCTTCATGTGCTCCTACAACCGTGTCAACGGGTCCCACGCGTGCCAGAACTCGTACCTGCTCAACCATCTCCTCAAGACTGAGCTGGGGTTCCAAGGTTACGTCATGTCTGACTGGGGTGCCACCCACAGCGGTGTCGCCTCTATTGAAAGCGGTATGGACATGACCATGCCCGGTGGTTTCACCGTCTACGGCGAGCTCTGGACCGAAGGCTCCTACTTTGGCCAGAATCTCACGGATGCAATCAACAATGGCACGGTGTCTACCGATCGTATTGATGACATGATCGTGCGCATCATGACCCCCTACTTTTGGCTCGGCCAGGACCAGGATTACCCCAGCGTGGATGCCTCGGTTGGTGCTTTGAACACGGATTCTCCGCCCGACACCTGGCTCTACCCGTGGAACTTCACCGGTTCCAGCAACCGTGATGTCCGCAGCAACCACAGCCAGATGATCCGCGAGCACGGCGCCGCCTCGACGGTGTTGCTGAAGAATGTGCGTAACGCCCTTCCGCTGCGCAAGCCCCGCAACATTGTCATCGTCGGCAACGACGCCGGGCCTGTCACCCAGGGCGCCTATAACCAGAACAACTTCGAATACGGCACGCTGGCCAACGCCGGCGGCTCAGGAAGCTGTCGGTTCAGTTTCTTGTCTACTCCGTTGGATGCCATCACCGCTCGAGCCCGTCAGGACGGTGCTCTCGTGCAGACTTGGCTCAACAACACTCTGATCACGGAGAAGGCCATGCCCGATCTGTGGAACCCGGAGCAGCCTGATGTCTGTCTCGTCTTTCTCAAGGGCTGGTCGGAGGAGAACATCGATCGCCGGTTCCTGGAGCTGGACTGGAACGGCAACGCGGTTGTGGACGCTGTGGCCAAGTACTGCAGCAACACTGTGGTGGTGACTCATTCCGCCGGTGTCAACGTTCTCCCTTTTGCCGATCACCCCAATGTTACCGCCATCCTGGCCGCTCATTACCCGGGTGAGGAGGCTGGTAACTCTATCGTGGATATTCTCTACGGTGACGTCAACCCGTCCGCGAAGCTCCCTTATGTGATCGCCTACAATGAGTCGGACTACAACGCCCCGCTCACGACAGATGTGCAGACCAACGGCACCTACGACTGGCAGAGCTGGTTCGACGAGGAGCTCGAAGTGGGCTACCGCTACTTTGATGCTCACGATATTCCCGTGCGCTACGAGTTCGGCTTCGGTCTCAGCTACACCACCTTCAACCTGAGCAGACTGGCAGCTACGGCTCCCGTGGCTACGAATCTGACTGCGCTTCCAGAGCAGCGTCCTACTCGGCCCGGTGGTAACCCGGCTCTCTGGGATACCGTTTACACTCTCACCGCGCAGGTGAGCAACAGCGGCAGCGTGGATGGCTATGCCATCCCGCAGCTGTATGTCGAATTCCCCGACACTGCGCCTGCAGGGACTCCTCCCAGCCAGCTGCGTGGATTCGACAAGATCTGGCTCGCGGCCGGTGAGACAAAGACGGTCACTTTCGCGTTGATGCGTCGGGACGTCAGTTACTGGGATGTGGCGGCGCAGGATTGGCGCATTCCTGCTGGACAATTTACCTTCAAGGCTGGGTTCAGCAGCCGGGACTTCCGGGCTAACGCGACCGCGACATTTGTCAAGGCTTAGAGTGTTTGATATGTATATGACTGTCATGAGTACATGATTGTATTTTAGGATAGACTAGATGCAAAAATATTTTCCAGTATCCCGATGCCAGAATAATAGTCAGACGAGAACGCCATGCACGTTGGAACCATGGGTTAAGCAAATGAGATTCCGCCGTTTCATCTCCGAACGGCATTCTCAATACGCACCCACCATCAGCTAGCCTTGTCCCCCACCGCCTGATTTCGAGAAACCCCCCGTCTAACCAACCCTCCTAGGTACTGCCTTCAACCCAATTGATACCCGCTCCAATATCTACTCAAGACGAAGCACCACATTCCCAGGTCTTCCCCACTCCACCAAACCCACAGACTCGGTTTGATTAACGGCGAACACACCACCCACTCACCGCAATTGAGGTCCCAGCCGACGTCCTCCAAACAGAACCTGGGACATTCGGATATCGATTTGCCAGGATGATTGATTTGAAGTCCCCGAAAGTATGTCGAGCTGATACCCACCAAGACGCTCACCTTGGGTGATGGTTTTAGGGTCCGATCTTTGACAAGTGGGCATCACGTTCGAGTCCTCATTCCACGCACAGCATACAATATGATCTATAACCGTTGATTGGGAGGGAGACGACAGGATACTCCTCAGCATCATCATCATCCATCGTGAATGAAGAAATTATCGACTACTATCAGCCACGACCGCTGACAGAGTGGAAGAGATTGTCCCCTTCATGAGATTTGCTGATCCATTCATGCCGCCAGCAAGCTGAAACCAACCCAACCTAAGCGGGATAATGCCTGCTCTTTCATAGGCTCTAAGTACGTAGTCGTTCTTCTGTCAACGGTTCGAAAACTTTAACTGACATGACTGCAGTGTATGAGGCCAGACCGACCGACCCCCCGAAGAGCTAGAGCGTATACTGGAATATTTTCCCGGTAAAAGGCTTCGGCCTTGAACTCCGAGGCGATGATAATGCCCGTTATCTCCGATACCGTGTGCTGTCGCTCTCAGACATGTCGCGCCCCTGAGGATATATCCCAGTGCATCAGCAACTGATGATTTCTGATAATCAGGGTACCAAAGTCATCGTACGGCCGATCATTGTCACGAACACCGTGCAGCAAACGAATTCTCTCGTACCATCGGGCCACAATGCCTAGGAGATCCTTAGACGGGCCGGTCCAGATTTGCCTAATGGCATCTCCGGATATATCGATGATGTTGCACCATGGTCAAGGCACTGGTGTCACATGGTTAGATCCAATAATGACCCATTCTGATTATATCAGAATCACTTGGATGGAAACAATCCCCTGAAAGGAAGAAAAAGGAATATTCGGTCGAGGCAGGTTTCCATAACGCAATGTTTACAAACGAACCTGCACCACACCTGGGGCGGCAATGAATGATGCATTGACCCTCTAAACATTCATAAATAGATTGTCATCGGAATGCGCGCCTTCAGATAAGTAGCCATGCTCTAGAGAACATACTCACTATCCTCTGAAACCCACAAGGATGAAATATTTATGCACCATATTTCCTCCTCGTGAATTTCGTAGGTCTCAGCCTTCGGAATGTGCTATCAGAATTCCTCGTATCCTTAGCACCAGTCCGGCCGTTTTTCGGACAATGAACCGCTTATCAGAGATGAGTGAGTCGTAGTTCTCTCCCTCGGGGAATAGGAAGTTTCATCCTTAACGTCCTAAGATGCTGTCCTCTATTACCATCATTCCTAGTGTCACCACAGCTGACACAGATCTGTCTATCATTGTCGAGCCAATCGATCCCTTCATCCATTGCCTATCGTAAAGGCATCATCATACTTCGAATGTCATAGACTGGCCATTCTCCACAGAGCATAGTCAATAGTGAAGATTATCCATGGGGCTGAATTCAGCCTAGAGCAGTCTATACATGTCGGATTGGTGTGTTTTGAATACTGCCACTGCATCACATCACACCATATTAAGCAAAAAGGAACATGCAAACGCAAAGCAAAAAGCCTGGATAGGTAGATCCGTAGCCTTGATCCAGAAAACACACACTTGCATCTCGTCCGTTCTTCTCACATACCAGAGCATAAGACCCCTTGTCATGCATGCTCCTCCGTTCTGGATGATCAGAATGAAACAAGTAGTGTTTGGCGTGGAAGAGGTATTTCGACTCCGCATTGGAATAGAGCCCGAAAGGTCCCATCCGCAGATTATCAACTAGGGGTTATTTTTTCCACAAGTATCTGCGCATATGGATCACGATACGATGAAGGAGACAATCTCATCATACCAGCATTGAAGCAGAGACTCATGGCACCAATCCCACACTCACTGCGATTTATAGTAGCCATTACCGCAATCTGGGCGTCCAGTAGGAGTGAACCCTACGTGATAATCTCCACATTTTCGCCTTTCCTTGAAATTTGTAATGAGCTCGAAATGGACCTTTTCTCTGGCACCCTCGAAATATATACCATATCTGCGGTGGTTTCCGCGGTGGGGAGTCGTTGGCCTAAGCAAATCCCTTTGTGTCCTTTGATTACTGAGTATAGTACTTATAGTATAGTATAATATATCATAGCATAGCATAATATTGTGTATGGGGGTTAGATTGTAATGTTTGTGGTGGTAGCCCAGATTGAAAGATAGTATCCTAGGTGATTAGTATCGAGCCCAATGCATGCTGAAACATGACATGCTTAGAGAATCCTCCCGTTGGATATAGAGTCAGGTTCGTTGGACCTGAGCTGCTGAGTTGAACTATTGTGTGGTTTATCTTTCGGAGGCCTTGAGTCCGAGAATCGAGTAAGCCGTTTGCGTCGTCGACGTAGATCATCATGTGTTTAGAGCGGTTCATGGTGTAGTGGATATCATATGGTTATCTATTTGATATTGTGAGAGGTTCGTCCATTTGAGGGACTGTTGAATTTGGTTAGTATTAGCATTGGATTGTTATCAGTAAGAGGAAGATATACGGAGCTATGGTGCTTTAGTGGTTATGTTCCAGTTTTTGTATTGTTTCTCGAAGTTATACTGTGGTCTTGTGGTTTGGTGATTTGGGGAGTATTTCCCTAGAGAATGGTTGTCTGGGGGGCGTTTGGGGGTAGGAACAGGGGATGGTTCGGATTATAGGTGGATGGATAGATGGGAAAGATCGTGGGGTTTGATGGGTTGGGGGACTGAGTAGGGTATAGTGGGTATCTTGAGGTTTGTTGAGAGGGATATAGGGTATTGAAGTGGGTTTTATTTGTCTTGTGGGTTGTAGGAGAAATGTAGGAGGAGAGCGAGGAGGATGGAGAGAGGGATATGGACGGCGTCGGAGTATTGAAGTAGCTGAAGGTGACTACATCGGTATGGATGGAAAGTATGGATTGTGTGAATTGTCCGTGGTCATTGTAACTATTCACCTTGATGCAAGACAACCAGAAACCTCGATTGAAGATAGGGTGGCTGTCTGGAATGGTAGAATGACTCCGAGTTATCAATCGTATTCACTGCTTGAAAATATGAATTCTACAAGGATTGAAATGAATTAATGATGCCTTTTAAGTATATCGGCTGAATAAATATGTACAATAAGTCTGTTCATGTCCAGTGCATGATCCATGAGGGCTGTCGCTGCTGCGCAGCTGCTATTGAACGCAGACCTGTGCTGCATCCCAGCATCAGGATCATGACACGGTAGCTGCATCATCTAGGATACTCGGTAGAGTGCCTTGCAGATATCACGATCAGACTGGATGGGCAACCGAATCAGCCCTCCACCGGCCGCACCAACGCGTCCACCATCTTCGCCAGCGCAATGGACCGATCCAAAACACCCATCTCCTCCGGCGTCAGACTCCTGACCTCCCCCTCCACCATACAACTATGATCCTGTTTCCTCGCGCCCTTCACCCACTCGGCATCAATCATCCACTTATCCGGCACTTCATACTCATACTCCATGCCGCTCTGTCCCTTATTCTTCAACAAACTACCATTATACCACAGCAGCCGATTCTGGGAATCCACATGGGCAATGACAAAACTGCATACCCCTCGTCGCCCCTGCTCATCCACAGTCTCCCACCCCACAATTCCCCCATAATGCTTCGAGAACTCGTACTGCGCGCCCGCCAGCTCCAACCCCAACCACCAGCTCTCCTTATCTCCATAGGTAATCTTATACGTCGTTTCCTCCCGCACCTCGTACGAGTTCTGCCAGCAGATATGCAACAGTCCCATGAAGGTATCATGTCTGGATTTATCGAGCACGACAAGCCCCGAGTCGGCCTCCTCGGCGTAATCTTCCGTCCAGACGAGCGAGGCATTCATCTCGTCGCTGGGTCGACGGATCTGGTCGCGCCACCATTCATGACGCCCCTCAAAGGCATGTTTCCAGAGAAGTCGGTCGTGGAAGAGGAGGGCGCCTTTGTGGATGAAGGCTTCCTGGTGGAGGAGGACCTCGGGCGGTTGAAGGAAGACGGCGTCCGCGTCGGCGAGAATCACCTTTTCGAAGCGCGAGCCTAGGGCCGCGAAGGCTTTGATGGCCCAGCCGCCGGTTTGGAGTTGCAGGGTGGTGTCGTCGAAGATGGTGAGGATGTCGAGGAAGGTGATGGTGGGGCCGGAGGCGGCGAGAGAGGAGAGATGGTTTCGGTTGGTAGGGGAGAGATCGTCGTCACCGGCGTAGACGACTTCGATGGGGAGGGTGGAGTTGAGGACGGAGCGGAGAGAGCCGATGAGGTGGGCGGCGTAGCGGAGGGTTTTGTCGCTGGTTGGGATGACGATGCCGGCGGAGGTGGGTTCGAAGGAGGCGCGGAGATCTTCGAGGGGACGGTGGGATTTGGGTTGTTGGGGATTTTGGAGGAACGGATATTGGGCGATGGCGACTTCTTCGACCGCGTTGAGGAGGAGGGCTTTGGTGGCGGGGTCTGACGAGGCGTCGGCTTGGATTAGCCAGTCGCGCAGGACTCGGTTGCGATGGCCCAGTTCGCCATATTTCTCCTTGAATGGTTTGTGGATGGGGTAATCGGCAAAGTAATGGGAGAGATCGGTGATGAGGGTGGTGGTGTCGGGGGTGAGGGGCTTGGCGGTGGGTTGGCTGGCCGTCGTGTGTCCCTGACCGAATCCGAGAACCTGAGTGGTCGACGCCGATGGAAGCAGCAGAACGATGGACAGGATGAAGAGGACGCCGACGGCGGCGATGGCAATCCGAATGCCTCGTTGGCTCCGGATGGCTGCGAATTGATTCATATTCCTGGAGAGCAGTTGCCTGGACTCATCCCAGGCCATTTTGCAGGGGGGGATCTGGCCGAGGGCACATGGAGTCCGGTTTTAGGGCGAGATTGCGTCTGCCTGCATGGATGCGTGGATGCGTGGATGACGTTGACAGCGGCCGGGCAGATAGGGCCGGAACAGTGCCGGCATCGCGCCATAACCGGGGGGGGGAAGACTTGTTTTATATCTCGTGAGTCGTGACAAATCAGCGCACACTGGGCCCCGGAGCGTACGTAGATGCGGGTGGAGGATCGGACAGGCGCAGCTATCAGCTAATAGGCCGATAGGGGCGGAATATCCGGGATACGAGACCAGATGAGGAGAGTGTGAGACAGGGCGTAATAGGGCTGATCCCTGTGTCTCGGGCCCCTGGTGTGGTGCTCGCGTCGCCCGAGTCCTATCGGCCTATCAGGTTGGGCCCGTCCATGCTTCGCCCGGCTAAGCCTCGCGACCCACCGACTGCGTGATCCGTGGTCGCTGATAGGCCCATCTGACTGGGTCCAATGAATTGAAGACTCTTTCTTAGCGTTCTCAGCCGCATCCCTCAGGTTCAGGCAGGCATTTTTGCCGACCCTCCTGATCGACTCTGGCGGGCACGGGGCGGGCTCGTTCGGGGGTTTGGAGTTCGGCTACCGTGGATATGGGTTTTCCGCAGAAAACCGCGTCGAGATGATGCCTCAGGTGTATGTGTGGGATGCCTTGCTGCCACGAGCACAGCCTGAATCCGTGCTCACCAGTCAGATCCACCAGGAGCGCTAAAGGAATACGACTCCTCCACGCCCATTAGACATGTTCCAAGTTACGACAGCTAGATCATTGCCAAGCATGAACGGCCACTGCGAAGGAAATCTCCGACCACACAATCCTCCCCTCAGGGTTCAATCTGCCGAGGGGCTGAGCAGGGCAGGTCTCGGCTGGAATCACCTTGAGCAGGCAGGATAGAGTTTGACATCCGTCTAGTCTAGGTAGCCACTCGCTAGTTGCCTGTTATAATTAAGGGGCATTGGCGATGGAGACCAAACTCAACTAGACTGAATCCACTTCGTCGTTCCTTCCCATGCTCCTTTCGGTGAACATCCTCGCTGCTGATCTGGAATCTACGACAGTGAATTACACTACCGATACCCCTTTTGAGGGATTGAACGGGTCTGCCCTAAGAGGATAAACGATACCACCAACAGAGGAGCCTTCAAGGCAAGCTATCAGTACCCTGCAGCAACATAGGCAATTTGCGATGATTCTGCTATATGGGCATCAGTGGTTGCTTTGAGGGCATAGATATGTCTCAGGGACCCACTTGACAGATACCGATGAACTTGATAGGCTTGCACTTGATGACCTTGGTGCATGTGATAAGATCCAGTTAACTACATTGAATGAATGACATTGGATCCCGTTGGATACCGTTAACAAATGGAACACGCCACTGCACTCTCCTATGAAAGGAATGCAATAAGACATCAACCCCGGGCTATCGGAAGATTTCTACCGGATAAGGAACCCAGCGGGTATGCCTTCGTGAACTGGCCAACTCACACCAAGGCCATCTTTGAAGGTCCGCGTAACCTCTCAAACCCATACCGCTGGACCATGGTACCTTCTGAACTGGCTAACAAGGGTGCTGCACAAAAACAACAAGCAAGAGCTCCGGCGACCGATAGTTATACCGCGACCAACAAACACAAAGGTATACAGAAAGATGACACTCGAACTGAAAGTGAAACTACTGTTATACTACACCGTTGAAGTTGAACAATCCCTTGGGTATACCACCAGCCCTCTGCATCGCGGGTTGTTCCTGATGCCTGCACCCTATCTTCTGATTTCTTTGTCGGAACACTACTCTGACACAAAGATCCTTCACCGCTACAAATGAAAGGAGAACAAAGATCGCTCACATTCGCTTGACTGAAATATAAGTACAACATCATGCGTGCATTGTTTCTATTCCCACACCCAACATCTCCGAACTATCACCATGTCGGCACATCACAATACCCCCATACGCATTGCATCGGAGTGTTGTCTCGTCTGTGGCATCCAAATTGGCTACTACCAAGACAGACCATCTGGGACTACAGTCCCAGACCACTTCGATACACCCCGGGAAATTCGAGAACACCTTTCCACCCGGCCAGAGGTGCGAAGCAGCGCTCCTCTCTACTGCGCAAGAGAGGTAGAGAATGTATATCACCCTGTCGGTCGCTATCTATGGATGGCATTCTACCGGCTTAGTATGTTCTCCTGAGTTCATTACACATTGTCTAGGAGTTATACTCACCAAGAATGAAACCAAGTTATCCACCACCCCGACACCGATGCATACACCCTTTCTGGTGTCGGGCTGCGCATGACAGATATCCAAGTTGGGTACGTCCCTTGGGATCAGAGCAAGGCGTTCATCGACCGGAGAGAACCTGGCTTTTCTACGCCCGATCTCGCCGAAGACTCCATGACATATATTCCCAACCAAGATCATGACCTGATCGGGTACCCGATGCACATGCACTGCTGGACCATGGCCCGAGCAACCGGTCAAATCAACGAGCCCGGCAACTTGGGAATTTTCTGCCAGATTCTGTGGAATGAGTGGACGAAATGCAAGGACGCGATGGAAGGGACTCTCCGCGAAGATCTGGGCAGTTGGGGCACGTTTTCAGAGAGTGGATTCCTTAGTTACAGACTGGGATGTCGCCCACCTGGCGTGATCGGTAAGTCAAACCCCAACATCCCATCGTATGTGATCGACGATTAACGAGAAAAACACAGCCGAGGACTTTTTAAGAATAACCGCTATCAAAAAGATCATGGACACCTGTAAGCGAAGCCCTGTGGGGCCGTTCAAGCCGCGTATTGGAAGAAATTGGAAGTCTCTGCCCGTGGAGATCCAACTGCTCATTCTGGAAAAGCTTCACTCGGATCAAATCGAAGACTTGTTGAAAGCGTATCGGGACGCTATCCCGGGTGCTTACTGGTGGCATATCATCTGTAGGACGCTCAAGTTCGAGGAGAACGTCTTGGATGATCCGGACCTGGACTTGGACACCTTCGGGTTTACCGTTTCCCAGCTGGGTGTGACTGATTATACGCACTGGGACACAAGATGGCAATGGAGCAATCGAAAGAAGATTTCGACCTTCTTGACGCGTATCCATGAGAAGCTGTCGGGGGCATTGAATTATGGAGTGGTGGAGTAGGTGCGTGGTTGATTGGCATGGTCGGCTTTCAATATCATGGTAGGGCATAGAATATCATTGAAGCCTTCTGCATATAAGTAACAACTTATCCCATTGCGTCTTCTTGTGTTCCCTATAAGAAGACAAGTACATGCCGAATCGGCCAATCCCACCGGTAAGTTGTTAGTGCCCGTCCCCTTCTACTCTTTACCACCACAAAAAAAAAAGAAAAGAAAAAGAGAATTGACAAGGGTGGGATTTGAACCCACGCCATCTTACGATGATCAGGAAGCTTTCAAGTAAAGCTGAATATCAAGGTATGACCTTAACCTGACGCCTTAGACCGCTCGGCCACCTTGCCTTAGATATGAAATTGGCCTGTAAGAATGATACTCAAGCCAATGGTTGTGTGTGAGCGATAGCATGATAGCTGAGTCATCACACCATGTCTGGTTGGTGGACGTGAGGGCACGGACGGAATGTTATTTGATTGGTGGTATCGGGGATAAATAAATGAAATTCTGGGGTCTAGAGAGGTGGTGGATAGGGACCTGAGTGAGTGGGGTGGGCGCATCAGGTCGATTAAAGCGTTGCGAGGTGCAGGAAGTAGGAACAGAATGGTGGGTTCGGACCGCAGCGGATGAGTGGAAAGGAGCGGGGCGATGTTGTCGATTGCCACAGTTATGATTGGGACTGGGATACGCTTATTTACATTTGCTGAAGTTGTGACGCGGTAGATTTCCATTCCAACAGACGCGATAGGGCTGGCTGATCGGGATAGTGTCGGATCATCGGATGACGCTGCCCTGCCGAGGGTCCGCGCCGATGCCCTGGCCAGGCCGAGGCAGCCGGACACACGTAAGAATGCCAGCCGACGGGATTGGCTGGGGGACAGAGAAAGCCCGACTCCACTGGTTCATGGATGCGATCATCCGTGGGTCCCCCGACTCTGCAGTGATGCTATGGCGTCACCAGTTGGGCCAAGTCGGCCTTTGACTTCATCTGCCCTCCTTTTCCACTTTCCCCTGTGCCTGTCTGTTATTCCGCAACCATCATACTCCGTTTCGCAGTGCCTCGTAAAATCCCCAATTTCTTCGGTCGGTCGCATGGTCCGGGTCTCTGCCAGCAGCCATGCCGCCTCACGATGGCCTCACCGCCGCCGACTGGCCGGAGGAGCAGATCTCCAATGTCACCTCCCACGCCGGTCATAGCCGGCCTAATCGGCGCGCGCACATTCGGGAGAGAGGACTCAACACGGGGGTCCGAGTGATGGGTGAGTTCGTCCCTGGCCTGTCACACTGACCATGCCCGCCCTCGGCTAATGATTCAGACGATGGTCGCCTGGACATCAAAATCCGCGAGCATAAACCCTGGGTAGGAAAAATCATCAAACACCTCCAACACCAGCCAGAGCCCGTTCGGGAAGATCGCAAGCCCTCCGTCTGCCTGACCGAAGACGAGGAATGCCGCTGTCCCCTCAAACTCAACATTGTCATCCAAGTCGTCGGCTCCCGTGGCGATGTCCAACCCTTCATCGCCCTCGGAAAGGTCCTGAAATCCCACGGTCATCGCGTCCGTCTGGCCACGCATCTGGCCTTTCGCGAATCCATCGAGAACGAAGGCCTCGAATTTTTCAATATCGGTGGCGATCCGGCAGAGCTGATGGCCTTCATGGTGCGGAACCCCGGCCTAATGCCGCATATGAGCACCATCCGCAGCGGAGCGATTCCGCGTCGACGACGCGAAATGAAGGCCATATTTTCGGGCTGTTGGCGCTCATGCTTTGAGACGGGCGATGGGACGGGCATGCATCATATTTCGGAGGATCCATGGAATCAAACAGCGGACTACCGGACGCAGCCGTTCGTCGCGGATGCGATCATCGCCAATCCACCGAGCTTTGCCCATCTCAGCTGTGCCGAGAAGCTGGGCGTTCCTTTGAATATGATGTTCACGTGAGTAGATTGGTTTTGAAAAGAGCGCAGGTTTGCTATACTTCTGGCAAGGATGCGCTGACAATGGTAGAATGCCCTGGTCGGCCACACAATCTTTTCCCCATCCTCTCGCGACCATCCGCACCAAGAACACGAAGCCCTCAGCCGCAAACTTTGCCTCCTATGCAGTGGTGGAAGTCATCATGTGGGAGGGCTTGGGGGATCTAATCAATACCTTCCGAAAGAGAGAACTCGGGCTGGACCCGTTGGACGCCATTCGGGCGCCCAGTATTGCGCACCGGCTGCAAATCCCATACACCTATCTCTGGTGAGCGTCTCGGTCGGGCCTGGTAGGGATCCAAACTGACGAGTCTAGGTCACCAGCACTCCTCCCCAAACCTGGAGACTGGGGCGACAACATCGACGTCACCGGTTTCGCCTTCCTCTCGTCAGGTTCCGACTACAAACCCCCCGACGATCTGGCCTCATTCCTGAAGGCAGGACCGCCCCCCATCTACGTCGGATTCGGCTCCATCGTCGTCGACAACCCGGGCTCATTGACGAGGATCATCTTCAAAGCCATCCGCGAAAGTGGACAACGAGCGATCGTTTCGAAAGGCTGGGGGAACATTGGCGCAGGCGAGGACGAGATCCCGGAGAACATCTTTATGATCAACAAATGTCCGCACGACTGGCTCTTTCAGCATGTGTCCTGTGTCATCCACCACGGCGGAGCCGGCACCACTGCCGCCGGACTGGTCCTGGGACGACCAACTATCATCATCCCCTTTTTCGGCGATCAGCCCTTCTGGGGGTCGATCGTGGCTCGCGCAGGCGCAGGCCCCCTGCCCATCCCACACAAGCAGCTGACGGTGGAGAAACTAACCGATGCGATCAAGACAGCCCTGGAGCCGTCGACGTTAGAAAAGGCCAAGGAAATTGGCAAGCAGATGCGCACGGAGCAAGGCGTCCGCAACGCGGCCGCTAGCTTCTACCAGCACCTCGATCTGGAAAGTATGCGGTGCTCGATCTGTCCGCATCTGCCGGCTGTGTGGTGGGTTCGTCATTCCCATATCAAGCTGAGCACGTTTGCGGCAGCGGTGTTGGTCGAGACGGGGTTAATCAACCCACGAAATGTGGTCCTGTACGTTTCCCGATTGTCCAGCCGGGGGATGTATTTCTAATGGCATAGGTACCGCTCACGCGAATATGACACGAATCGAGACCCTCGTGGCCCTCTGACAGCAGGCGCAGAGGTGCTCTACGGCATTATCTCAGGGTTCGTCAGCGGCATTGCCGACGCCCCCAGCGGAATGGCAGGCATGTTCTCGACCACGCATGAACGACGACTGCACCATAAACACGATTGGAAGAAGGCGCGTCCCCCGCCGTGCTTTGACGAGCCATCCCTCCGCCATCATCGTCGTACCAAGTCATCCCTCGATTCGGGCGTTGGGCCTGACGAAATTCCTAACAACCACCGGCGGCCAGGACAGGGGCATGAAGGTCGGTATGAGGCAGACAGTTCCCGCGACCCATCCACCTCCAATGATAATTCCCGAGAGTCCACAGAATCCGACGAGGCATACCACTCGGCCGAGGAGGACCTCGACCACGATGTTTCCGACGATGCGTCCGATCACACAGACGGCGAGGGCAGCCCGGAGTCAAGCTCGCGCACGAGCAGCTCCGACACTCTGGACGACCCCGATGGCACGGGCGCTGAACTGGACCTCGAGCGAACGATCACGCGACTTCGGACGAGGGAAATGTCCCATACGAAGGAAATCCTCGCGGAGACGTCCTATCATAGCGCGCGAGCGGCCAAGCACATCTTGGACTGGGCGCTGATGCTCCCGACCGACCTGACGTTGAGTCTGTCGAAGGGATTTCACAACGCACCGAAGCTGTATCATGATCGGTTGGTGGAGAATACGCCGAAAGTGCTGGGGTTTCGGAGTGGGTTTCGGGCTGCTGGGACGGTATTCACCCTCTTTCCTCTGGTGAGAGACGTACTGACGGGCTAGGAATTCACCCACGGGTTCTATAACGGCATCACCGGCCTCGTGACACAACCTGCGGTCGGCCTGGAACGGTCGGGAAGCAAAGGACTGTTGAAAGGTATCGGCAAGGGGATAGGGGGGGTGCTACTCAAGCCTACTGCTGGTGAGTTGTCGCTGGGACCAGACTCGAATGTTCACTAACTGTGCAGGCATCTGGGGCTTAGCCGGATACCCGCTGGACGGGATCCATAAGAGTCTCCGCAACTCGCTCTCGAAGAGCAAGACAAGGGATATTCTGGCCTCGCGGATGCGACAGGGGATCGAGGAGATGTGTGCGGCGACGACGCAGGAGCGATCGGCTGTGATTGAGAAATGGCATGAGCTGCAGCGAGCCGGCCTGGGACATGCCGGTGAGGAGAGTTAGATATACCCGTCGCTATTTGTATAGTAATGCATAATTTGTGTATCATTAGAATGTCAGTAAGCGGCATGCTGGGATGATGCATGTGATTGATAAGAGATGCATCGGAGATTAGCAGGCTGCAGCGGGATGAGCGTGCAAGTGACAGCCGGTCAACCCCAAGGCAGCCTCCGACTCAGCCACGACAAGCGCGCCCCCCCCCCCCCCCAAACCGGGCCCATCCTTCGTGCAACTCTAATCTCCGTGCGGGCCAATCATAACCCGCCCCTGGTCATCTTGTGGCTGTGCCAGCCATCGCAATTTCCCTTCTGTGGCTACGCCAGACTGGCATCAGCTGTTGCTATTTAATGTCGCACAACCCCGCTTCATCATTCTTTTCTCATCAACCACCTCGCTCAACATGTCTTATCAGCAGCCCTATGGTCAGATTCCCCCTCAGGGCCCCCCTCAGGGCCCCCCTCAAGGGTACAGTCAGCCTTATCCTCCTGGTCAAGGACAGTACCCGCCGCAGCCACCGTATGGTCAGCATCAACAGTATCCACAGAACCCTCCGTATGGACAGAGCCAGCAGCAACGCCCACCGGGTCCAGGGGGATACCCTCCCATGCCTCACCAGCATGGTGCCTATCCTCCATACCCAGGTCCGCCGCAGGGAATGTATCCTCCTCAACAGGGACTCCCCCCACCGCAGGCACAAGGATATCCCCCGCACCAGCACCAGCACCAGCAACTCCCGCCCTTCCAACCAGGTCCCTATGGCCCTTATCCTCCCAACCCAAACTACGCTCCCCCCCAGCAACTCTCCATGCCATCGCCCCCTTCCCCGGGCTACGACGCCACCTTCGTCCCTCCAGCCACGGCAATTACCGAAGCTGACACCCTCCGCAAGGCCATGAAAGGGTTCGGAACAGACGAAAAGACCCTCATCCGGGTGCTCACCAGCACGACCGACCCCAACCAAATGGCCATCATCCGCCACACCTACCACACACGACTGAACCGATCTCTCGAGAAGGACCTCAAGTCCGAGACCTCAGGTTCCTTTGAAGACATCCTCGTCTCAGTTGCCACCGGGCCCTTGGACTCAGACATCACCTACTTGCACGACGCAATGAACGGCGTCGGCACCGACGAAACCGCCCTCAACGATGTCCTGCTCGGTCGAACCAACGCCGATCTCAACGCGATCAAACACGCCTACGCACAGAGATACCACAAATCCCTCCTTGAGACCATCGAGGGCGAGCTCAGCGGCAAAACAGAGCGCTTCTTCGAAATGCTTCTCGACGCGCGACGCCCGGAACAGGGAAGTCCTTTCGACCGCCAAGGCATCGACAACGACGTCCGCGAACTCCACCGCGCAACCGTTGGGAAGACAGGAACGGACGAGATCTCTGTCTTTGCTATTTTCCTAAACTCCTCGGATGAGAGGCTCTCCGTGCTGCAGGGCGAGTTCGAGCGGGTGTATCATGTGCGATTGGAGAAGGTGATTCGGGATGAGTTCTCCGGACATTTAGAGGACGCCCTTGTCGGCATGTTAGCACGGGCGAGGGATCCGGTGTTGTATCATGGCGGAGTACTAAAGGAATGTCTGTTCGGAGACGGGGTGAATGAGAAGAGATTGGTGTATTGGGTAGTGAGGTTGCATTGGGCACCGATGTATTTTGATCGGGTGAAGGCGATGCTGGGAGGGGAATTGGGCAAGTGGGTGAGGAATTACCTGTCTGGTGGAGATTTCAGGGATGCAGTCTTGAAGGTTTGCGGGTATTGATTTTCTTCTCTCCTTCATTTGTTATGATGTATTTCGGTAGATAATATCCATGCTTAATGATAGTTTAGTAGCAACAGGGCTGTCCGATCAAAAACTCTCCCTATCTACATAGTAACTCTACGCAGGATACCGGGTCATATGAAATCTTTACTAGAAGCTATTAGATGTCAAATCTGTGGTTTCTCCCGCCAGGGGCTTTAGATCTGTGATGCAACCAAGTTTGATTTCGCGGTTTGTGTGAGACCTTGTGGGAGAACCCGTGGGGCTACCCTATACAAGGAACACAAAATAAGTGGAGAGGGGGACCAGTCTTTCATCAACCAGCTATACATATATCGTGGAGTATAGGTTGAATAGAGACAGTAGTACCAACTAAACGATGCTTCTCGAATGATAGTTGATGACGTCATGGTCTGTCCGTCCCCTCTTGAATCACAACGAAGTATTTCTAGCGATGGACTACCCGATATTAAGGGATGGTGTATTTTAGGTGGGGTATTGTGGGGATCATAAGTAGTTAGTGGTTGATTCGCAGTGGGCGCTTCTCAAGACTGATGGGAGCACTAATGGGTTCTTTTCTAGGTTGAGTGTGGTGCGGGATAATATATAAAGGGTTGACACATTGATGATCCAAATACTACACAGTTGCTGTGGGACCCGCAAGATTATTGGCTAGAGATATGGACTTATTACTGATAGTCCACCTGAAAAAAAGTGTCAAAAATGTACTCTATGGCTGGCACTTAGTCTACAGCGAGTACTATAGTCGATGATGACAACCAGCAAATTATTTCAACTGCAGTCATGTAGCAAAAGAGGGATAGATTTTCCATCCAAGGCAAGGTGGCCGAGCGGTCTAAGGCGTCAGGTTAAGGTCATACCTTAATACACAGCTTTACAGCTTCCTGATCATCGTAAGATGGCGTGGGTTCGAATCCCACCCTTGTCATTTTTTTCCTCTCTTCTCTCAAAAGAGGTTCGTTGTTTTTGCTATGTATCTATGTATCTATCTATCTATCTATCCGGTTCTTGGGATGGTTTTATTTTTTTTTTATTTTTTTTTTGTAACGCTGCTGAACTTTCCGTCTGGCTTCTCCAACGTCAGTATGTCATGTCCGGATTTCTCCGCCGAACACCGCCACCGTACCATTTCGTGCCGCTTCCATAGGAACACTCCTTGTTATCGGAGGAAGAACCCTGTCACAATCAGATGCAGTATCATTGGTCCCACTACATATTCGGTTCTTAGCCACCCGGCTTCATGTTACCATTATTGTGTCTCTATCTTATCTGATTCTTCAATAGCATCTATTTATTTTCCTGCGTGTTTACACCTCGTTCCTGACACAACCACTACTGCTTACGTAAATACTACATGACAATGACAGCGCGGTCACCACATCATCTTTGTTCGCATCAGTATCATTTCCGTCCTGATTCACGCCTGCCCTGATAGTTCAGGCAAGCAGACATGTTCCGTGGTTTCAGCCAGACCAATCCTTATGTGATCATATAGTTCTGCTGTAAACACCCTGGCAGACGAACAAGCTCGTATTATATTCGGGCCTTTCAGATAATGTCGCTATCAAAGCCAACCAAGCCTTTGTTTGGTTCCATCTTCCATTATATCGTCGTTCTTTGTCTGATACTCACTATATACACAACCACCATAGCTGAGTTCTCCTATCAATACCCCTCCTATATAACCGGAAAATGATCCCAACGATGATGCCGGAGTAAAGCCAGCTGCGCTGGTAATCTCAATGATGTTCGATATCTACACACTGAGTCAACACAGAGCGGTGTTCTGGGCCCATTCGTGGTCCTAAACCTACTGCTCTGCATCATCGTCTATCATATCGACAAGATGACGCTATACTGGCATCGAGCACGGGGACGAGTCAGGGGGGAGTCACCCAGGGAGCTTATAGTCGTCCTGCTCCCGGGATCTCATTCTCACTCTGCAACACTCTTCCTGTCTGCTTTTCAAATCAAACTGCCCACTTGCAGAAACCCACGTCTGCGCCCCGTCGAACGCATCGTTATAACCCCTTTGATTACTATCCTAAAAAGCCCGTCGACAATGGATGCTGTCATGGAGATCCTCCAACAGATCCCTGCCCAGGGTCCAACACCCACCGCCGTGCAGGTCTGTGCCATGCAGCCCAGCCTGCACGTTTCTATCAAGGGGTTCATGGGCTCTGTTCAGGACCCCATCGAGACATCCACCGTGCCGACGTCGACCACCCACCCAACTACTATGCCGCCATCTGCTATCCAAGCCTCCAACAACACCCAGTCTTCCACGCAGCTACCCACCGAAAGAACCTACCCCCCTGGGTTCTTCTTCCAACGAATCAGATGCTGGACCGACGAGCAACTCGACGCTCTCAATATCAGCCACAACCCGATGGTCTCTCCCAGAATCCTAATCGAGAACAACTACATCCCCACCAGAAGAGACAGAGGTATATCCCCCCCCTCTTTCCCCCCAGCACAAACGCCAAGCTAACATCCACAGAAGTTTACACCAACCTCCTCAGAGCATTCACCGAGCCCAATGAGCTTGACATTTCCGAATACAACGCCACCTCGACCATGATGAAGCACAACCAACTGCAGAGCACATTTCATCTTCTATCGCTGATCTTCGATATGGCATTTAAGAATGAGCCCATGCCCTGCACCGTCGATATTCTCATCATGCAACTGGGGATGCGTATCAATGTTTTCAAGGATAATTTGTAAGTCACCCCACCACTACCTACTTTTTACACTACATCAAGCACACACACTAACAACAAACCAGCCTCGTCGACCGAGAACCCATCCCCTTCCACCTCCGCAAGTTCAACATGAAGGGCACCCTCAACTGCAACGGAGGAATCTACCACCAAACAGACCGAAAGAGAAAACAACCTTTGGTCGTCTTCGCAGTATGTCCCATCCCCTCACTTTCCCCCCCACACACTAACCAAAATACTAACGAACAACTCAACACCTAGAAAATAACCCACCCCTCCCCATACACGACCCACAAACGAGAAATCTCGCACGCCCTCCTCCCCATGGTCACCGAATACGACCACGGCCTCATCCGTCCCAAATACACCGGGTTCTGTATCTCCGTTCACGGAACCGAATACCGAATCACCCGAGCGGACGCATCACATACTTACTTTGAGGATCTGCGACATGGCCGACCCACGAATGAGACATTGTTGGTGAATCAAACAGTCAAGTATGATTTGATGTGGAGAGAAGATAGAGGGGAGTTTTTGGAGGCGTTTTATGGGATGTGTGGGTTTTTGGTGGAGTATTGGAGGGGGGTGGGGGGTTGAAGCAGTTGAGGCAGTTGAGGGGGAAGAAGATTGAGGCATGGTTTTTTTTAATTGATCTGATCCCCACCCCCAATCAGATAGTTTTTTTTTTTCCATGCCAGGGAGATATAAATTGGTATATGAATTTACTTTGTTAGTGGTGTTATAATTGAGATTGTTACAAGTGATTATCAATCAATACGAGTGAGAATCCACTCCATTTACATACAATCTCACATCCAGCCAAGCCAAGTCAAGCCAACATCTCTGAATCATCTGATGATTAATATCTATATTCAAAATATGTATTTCTTTCTTAAAACGACCCAACCTCTTAACACTACACTAAACTTATCTTCCACCCACCATAACCTATACTACACCACACTATAATATGGTATAGCATAAACCATCTACTGCGCAGCAACACACTGATAATAGTAATCATTCCAGTGGGTGCAAACAGCCCCAGTCTCACAAGTCGTAGGACCAGTGTGACCGATACCGCCACAGCGCTCGTACATCTTGGCAACACCAGCGCTGGAACTAGCGGCAGCGGAAGCAGAGACAGAGACAGAGGCAACGCTGGAAGTAGCAACGCTAGTAGCCACCACAGGAGCAGTGGTAACAGCAGCAGCAGTAGCAGCAGCAGCAGTGGAAACAGCCTTGGACTTGGACTTGGACTTAGCGCGGCAGGCAGTGCCGGATGCCTTGGAGGTGGCCTTGACGGTGGCGAAGGTGGTGGGGGAGTTGGCCTGGGTGGTGATTTGGGCGGCGGCGGCGGCGGTGGTGGTAGCAGCTGCGGTGGAGGAAGAAGAAGAAGAGGAAGAGGAGGAGACCTCGACGGCGGCCTTGGTGCTGGGGGTGGAGACCACGGTGGAGGTAGAGGAGGTGGCGGCCACGGAGGCAGCAGCCGAGGAGGAGGAAGAGGAAGAACCAGAGCTGGTTCCATCCCAGACATCCGGGCCAGGGATGGGGTAGCTATCGAACGAACCGTACAGGTTGAAGAGGATACCGGGGTCAGTGGCGGAGTAAGCACCGGGGAGGGAGACACCGGAGGGGAGATCGACAGAACCCTCGGAAGTGACCTTGAACTGAACACATTCCATGTAGAACTGGGCGCCGCCCTGACGATCGGCCTCGTGGAGGGCGATGATTTCGGGACGGAAGAGGTAGTCACCGGCGGGGACATCAGGGACGGTGATGTTGTGCTTGCCCTTGTTGTTGATCAACTTGGTGACGGCCCAGGTGCCGTCGTCGTAGCCGTCCTCGGCGATCTTGACCCAGTTGGAGCCGGCGGAGCCCTTGGTGGTGGGGGCCATGTAGACCATGACGGGACCCAGGTGGGAGGAGGCAATGATGTCGTCCGAGGCGGAGCGGCTGTCGTGGTGCCATTCGAAGGTGACGACGTCGCCGGCCTTGACGGACAGGGTCTTCGCGGCGGCCTGGTCGCCGTTGACGTTGCAGGTGATGTCGGTGGAGGTGACATCCTTAACGGGGCTGTTGCTGGGGGGAGAGCGGATGTAGCCATCGGCGGAGTTGCCGAGACCCTGGTCTTCACCGTTGATCCAGACGGCTTGGACGGTGGTGTGAGCAGTGGCCAGCTTAGATGCCGCTGCCAGAGCGAGCATTCCGTAGGTGGAAGTCTTCATGGTGAATGGTCAAATGAATGAATGAATGAATGAATGAATGTGGTGGGAAAGGAAGGAAGGAATTCGTAGAAACCAAAAAAAAAAAGAAAGGACAGCTATCCGGGCTGATGGAGAGAAAGGATGGGATGGAATGCGGGCTGGTAGAGAGGGGGGTTTATATTCCGATGAGAGCCGGGAAATCAGGGCTTGGAGGGAGCGGGGCGCCAAGAAAGACGTTTCATCTTAATGCGATCCGGCCTCGATGCGCGATCCACAACGAACCGCCGACTGGACCCTGGCGGAGTTCCTGCCCGTCCATCCGCCGGATGCCAAGGGTCTCTGCTACAGCGGCGCCTTGGCTTCATTTGCACCCGGCAAGGAAGTGTCCTGGCACGGCCCTAATCAGAGACACGGGGGGGCGTGGGATGGTGTCTTGGCCTGGCTAGTCTTACTCTCCGACGTTGCCATGGTGTGATGGTTGGCCAATCCGGGCAATCCCCCGAGGGTGGCTGTGAGGATACCGGACCTTAATCTTGCTGGTTCTTGGCTTCTTCACAAAGCTTTCTGTCAGCTTCGGTGGGTGGGGACGCACAATGCAACTTGCCATGGTCTGGATTTCACGGCTGCCTATTGCCTCGGCATGACCCCTGATCAATATTATTTTACCGAATTGATGATTGCAGGAGTTCTCCTGGGGGATTGAGATTGCTGCATATCCTAATTTAGCATGTGGGCACTTCAGGCAATAGTCGGGAGTGCCGATGCATTTAATTAGGGTTATCTCCTTCTACATAAGTGGATGAATTGTTGATTTATTGAAAAGTGCAAACAGTTGCAGAAACGCCCTGATGGGTTGTATCGGCCTCGATAATGGTCAGCATCCATTAGAGAATGGTTCAGGCAAGTTGTTCTCTTAGAGTTGTGGGGTCTGCATGCTGCTGTACAAGGAGCACAATCGATGCAGTTGCTACCACAATGAGCTCTGATTCTGTCGGACCCACATATCGTTTTATGCATTGCCTGATGCGAAATGCACTGCATTGGTAATAGAAGAGTAAATATAGAATTATGAGAATCGCGCTTCCCAAAACCAATCGGGCTGGGGCCTGTTCGTTGCGTGTTGTGCTATCGAGCTGATTCCTGCATAGCGGTGTAGCATGACATCCACAATTTTGGTTGGTCCGCTTTGTCTGTCTTATTTATAGAAGATGTAATATTTCTAACACTCAATATGCTTATTCTCAGCCAGTCATCCAGACAGCTAGGTTTGTAGGCGTAATTATACTTTGAGCAAGATGGTGAATCGCTCTTTTTCACACCATGTCTCTCTAACCTGATAAAAAGAAATATTCATCAGAAATAGACATCAACCATCTCAACTGAAGACAGAGTAAATGACATCGTGATGTGCGCACCTGATAGTGGACCGTGGGAACGAAGTCCGCATACTGTCGGACCCTGAAATATCTACCGCTCTTTTCATCCCACAATGGAGAATTAAGTTAAACAGTAAACAAAAACACATTATATACCCAACAAACTATCAACTAACATCCAATCAGCTCCTATGGCTCAGTTGGTAGAGCGCATGACTAGTAATCATGAGGTCCGCGGTTCAAATCCGCGTGGGAGCTATTTCTTTTCCCTTTTTCTTTTTCGTTCCCGTAGTGTGTCTATCTCTCCTGGCATGCTCGTATTCCCGATTTTGAAAAATATTTCTCCTCTTTTTTTTCCATCCCCCCTTGCCCTGTAAGGTGATGTGAAGAGGACCTATTGGATCATCATTCTAGCTGGATACAGAATTGATACCCACTCATAGCAAGAAACATGGATGTTATTGGGAGTTCTTTCTACTCTCAACTAACATTTCCATCTCATCCTACCTACCTACACTATCCATCTCCTGCATTAATTACAGGAAACCTTGAAACCATCCAATACAATACTTAAAGGATGATAACCCTAGTATCGGCTGTTTCTCCCTAACCTGTCACATTACTAGCTGCAGTTGTGCAGCATGACCATACAAGATCCACAATGCCTGGTAACATTCCAATGACATGATCTGACACATGCTACTTCCCCACATCCGTTCGCTTACAGAACAGAACTGAAATGCACTGACCCTGGAATATGTATTACGGATTGGTCATTCATACAGTTCGATAATGTAGGTGGATACTAATATCATCTTGCATGCTGCCCGCGGGGTCTAATTGGGTAAGTGACGTATTACAGACGAGGTACGGAGTTACTTTAACCCCCCAAGACCGTGACGAGTCATGAAAAAGGGGGATACAGCTCCGAAGGGGTCAGGATTTAGTGCGACGGTGTCAGACCGGTGCCGGAAAAACAGCTCTGGCTGGTTCAGAGATTTTCTGACACTGAATTAACTTTATATATAATAAATTCTGGCACTGAATCAGCTCTGCACGTGATTAAAAATTATATTTAAAATTAGTAAAATTTTTTTTTAAAAGTTTTTAATACTTAAATACTTTAAAAAGATCTTAAAATACTTTAATATTTGTAGAAATATAGGTAGATATAATAATTAAGTATTAAAATAGCTCATTCAGTGTCAGAATAGCTCATCCGGTGTCAGAGGATTCCTGACACCGTCGCACTAAATCCTGACCCTTTCGCAGCTGGGATCCTAAAAAGTCCGTGCAACGTTGATTGCCAAGGATATTACCGCATTTTGGATGCCCCACAGAGGTAGTATAAGCACTGCTGCATCTCTCATAAACATAATAGCCTATAGAATGACAGAAAATCAACAAACGCCCCTACAAAGATGCCTCAAACGGCTTCCTCCCCACCACCCTCATCAACTTCAGCGATGGAGACTGACCCATCTTACAAAGTCGGAGATGCTTCTCAATCAGCGCTTCCGCCTTTTCCGTCGCAGCATCCTCACTCTCCACCTGGGCAGACCTGAAGAGAAGACGAGCATACAACGTCCGGATAATCGCAGTGAGCCTTTGGTCCGTGTCTTGGCGAAGATCAGGATACTGGTGCGAATCATAGACCAGTCTCTCGACATCCACGAACCCCACGATTTGACTTTCCTCGTAGATTTTCGCAGAGGCCTGGAAACATTTCCCCTCGGCTCGGAGTCCGTAGTCGAAGCATCGTCGGAGTTCCCAGATTACGGGATTGTCTTTGGAGATGTATGTTTCTTCGTCGAGTTCTTCCCATTGGAGGTATCCGCCGGGTTCTGGAGATCGATCTTAGTGGGGAATTGAGTATTGCTTGGGAGTGAAAACGTACTTAGGATTTTGTAGAGGTTGGTGATTGCGACTCTGTACTCGGATTCCTCGAGCCCAGCAACCACGAGGCGCACATGTACCAGGTCATACCGGTTCCAGTGTTCGCAGGGAAACGGCGCCGTTAAGTCGTGGACAGACAGGTGGATGGTTTCTGGATTGTTGGGGAATTGTTCCGACGAGATGTCGAATCCATGGTAGTAGCGCTGGATGTGAGGGGTTTCCAACAATTGAGAGACGTCTTCCAGCCAGATTCTGTTCGGGAATTGCGTTAGCCTGACGAACCGACTGAGACAGGAGAGTGGCTTACCCAGTCCCGGTAGCTATATCCGCAACTGCACGGATATCTTCTGTTGGAATCGTCGGATGAATGAGGGTATCCCCAGTCACTTTGACGAGCAGTCTATGCTGTAAGTCGAGCCTAGACACGAAGTCAGAGTACTATCCAACAACCCCAGCCAGGGTTGGCAGTCATACCGCTTCGACTCCACCTTATCTCTCCCGAAAACGTATTTATCGTGAATATCCATTGTTGAAATCTGCTGGTTCGCATCTCCCACAAAAGTCGGACATACTCTCCTTTAATCTGTCCTCGGACCCCTCAGGCTCTTAGCTAGTTGCCTCACATAATCTCGTTCCTAACTAGCACCTCTCCTGGCAATTATTCCGATACACTGGTTGCCTGCAGTGGCACCATCCAGCTCCGCCATTTCTATTGTGGCGTCGCTGAACAAGCCACATTATTGGCAGCAGCATCGCCAACCCCGCATAATTTAGCCAGCCTCTCTGAGCATTGTAGACGACAGCTAATGAAACGCGGTGTGGATACCGAGAATCCGGGATTTGATTGTCGTAGACGTTTAGCTGTAAGATTTAAACCTACCCTGTCAGTCGGCGTTTGTTACAAGTCCAGTCAGCATCACCGCCCATCGGATATAATTTCCTCATGCTACAGGGTATCCCCTGCATGTGTTATGCGCGTTGATCCCCGACCAACGATCATTGGCGGGTCGCTAGAAATTACCAATGTCCCAACGGCCAGCCGGCCAGCCCTTTAGTGGCGCTCGCTCAGGCCGATTGAGCAATCTGACAGCGCATAGAATGGCTCATTTGAAGAATGTCTCAAGCGAAGGCTGACCATGTTGCTATGGAGTGTCTCACCAAGTTGAGATAACATTGAGTCCGTGAGCAAAGACAGCGTAGCGGCCACACGAGAGGCATGGGGACGGACTCCAGACGATGGCATATGCCGATCATGCCGATCTTCTGGACATATCCCACCCCGCATCGAATCCTGCCGACCTGAGGACAATTGTCGGCGGTTGCCGGGCTGTGGCCATGTGACCCACCGCTACCAATCATTGCTCCCTGAGGCTGCTGGCCTCCTCCATTCCACATCCCATGATTCCCCCATAACTGGTCTCTTTGGGGTTTACCACAGGTTCATCGTCTCCCACTTTGAGTCTCGCAGAGGTCTGTCTAGAGATGGAAGTTTTCGAGGGAAGGTAGGATCGTTGAATCGGAAGAAGGGTCGCAGTCGTAAGAGACCCCTTCTATGACCGCCCCACCGCTAACTTGACCGTCTCATTCTCAAGACGCAGAGAACATTCGGCATTGATGAAAATCACAACCACAAAGTCGACTGGGGTTTGTCATCATCTAGCCTAGCTTCCTCTCCGGATCTTCAGGCTGAATCATGACACCGTCCGTGCGCGCTTACCGAGGCGGGGAAAGCTGTAAGCAGCGTTGCTCCTAACCGCCCCCCACCCCCAAAAAAAGCAATGAAGAGAGAGATACAAAGGATAGGCAACCCGCCAATGCTGATGCGCAAGGAAGGATGGCTGGCTGTTCGGCAAGGTTAAGCGTAACGTTAAGGTTATCGGGTTTGGTGGACCTGGTCCAGGTGATCAGCTATTGGCCCACTGGTTATTCTTTATAGGTGGAGTCTGATGGCTCTCTGATATTCCTTCCTGTGAGTGAGAATTATTTGCGGCGTAGAAATTCATATTGGAGATGGACAGTTGGATTGTACTTGCAAGGAAGAGTAGGTTGAAGGAAGGCGCTACAGCCACGTCAAGATTCTCTTAAGACCACGCATTATCACTCCCCGCCTGCCACCGCCTTTAAATACATTTCTGCCTGAGGTATGTTGCAGGTTTCAGGCCTCGGTCTATGCCTGCCAATGTCAATGTAGATGTGTTAGATCAGGAACCCCGGCAAGAGTGTAAAAAATGGCAAGCGTAAAAGTATTAAATACATAATTATATACAAAGAACAGGATATACAAGTGAAAAGAAAATAAAACAAGAGAAAATAATCACGCCTTCATAAACCCACTCTCCGTCTCCAACCAAGCGTTAAAGTCCTTCAGACCCGGATGAACCCGCTTCAGGGCCGGGATGTCCGCGTCATACCCGGAGTCATGGAACCACTGAAACATATACCCCAGATCCTTCATCATCCACATGAATATGCGGCTGAGAATGCCAAACGTCATGGGGATATTCTTGCCTGTTTTCTGCTTGAAGATCTTCGCCATCTCCTCAAAGGTCAGGCTATCCCCAGCCAACGAGACACACTTCGCACTATACTCCTCCGGCTTGAGGAACGCCTGGGCACCAAAAAATCCGATATCCGAAACAGCGATCAGCTGCAGTGGCTTACCCCGAAGGGTGATTTTCCAGCACGTGTTGAAGACCTTTCCGAAGAAGTCCGGCGTGAAGTTGTCGAAGAAGGCCGTTGGGCGGAGAATGGTCCATTCCATATCGGTACCTTTGGCCTTGTTGACAAGGTGGTGTTCGACGTTGTGTTTGGTGATGAAATGAGGAATGCGGGTCGGCTGGTCAAAAGAGGCATCGCCACCGCGATCAACGGAGGTGTAGACGAAGTACTTGACATCGTTCTTCAAGGCCGCGTCGATTAGGTCCTTGCCCTGTTTCTCTTCGGTGTCATGCGTGGAACCACCGGGGACGAGAGTCTTGGTCGTCGTTAGTAAGGGATACGGTAACGAAGCTAAGCAAGGGGCCCGGGGCATACCGTCACACTGAATACTCCCCAAATGGGTTGCGACGTCGCCTTCTGAGCATTTCGGAAGATGGCATCGGCGTCATCTAGATTTCCTGCGACGACTTTGATTTTATTCGACTTTTTGACGAGTCGCTGCGCGCTGTTGGAGCTGGGGTCGCGCGTCAAAGCGAGAATCTCGACATCAGCTTCTTGGCTGAGCAGGGCGTCAACCACACTGCCGCCCTGCTTGCCGGTGGCACCAACGACTAGAATGGTCTTGGTCATTTTGATGGTGTGTAAATCACGACGTGAATGAGTTTAGTGAAGCGGCAAATTTTCTCGAGGCGCTACGCTCATTAAATAGAGTATTCGGGAAACCTCGCCACCCGAGATTAGCAGATCATAGATTAGCTTATCAACTAACGGTCGCAGAAAATTCATGCTCTCGAATGGTACCTTTAAGGTCAGACCATGGACCTCAATCCCTAGCTCATGGCTCAACCAATCATTGTGCTGCCATCGGGACAGGCCATTGGTAATCGCCCCACTCTCGGGGTTGAGCTCAACCGCGAGCTTAGTTATGGCCCCTTTTTAACAATCGATTCAATGCAAAACTCTAATGTCCCTTTGGTGGATCTCTTCGGAATCCAAGAGTGGTATCGTCCTTAACCTTTGCGTCATAATTATCATTTATTCCAGTGCCATTGATCTCCAAACGAACTATCCGTCTCCTTTTCGCACAGAGTCGCAATGGGTCAGACATCAATTTTTGAGAGTGGTCAAATCAGCTATGAACATGAGTTGATTTGAACAGCGATACCAGTGACTCGCACATTCAAGTTGTCATTACGACAGATTTCCTCACGGCTTTTAGCACATTTATATCGATCAAATATCCGCTCGGGTCTTTCAACCCCATACATAGCTGTCATTAAGGCACTAGAACCATGGACCTGACAAGCCGGTTGTTTAGATGAGGAACCAAACGCTTCTGCAGGGGAAATTGCACAATTCGATAAGAGAGCTCTGTTCACAAGACTAGCGAGTTTTCTCGACCTAGGAGATTGAGCGTTGTCGAGTGGATCTAGAGCAAGCGCGTATAGTCTGGAGGGTATACCCTGATGGACTTCTCGTTTTTATACTCGAATATATTGGTCTGTGCTTGACTCTGTCTCCATGATATGCCTCATGTGGACTACAATAAGAACACCTGATTTGCGATAGATGCGGGTTGTATTCAGTCTTTCAGCCCAATACATCATCGGGATTACTATCAATGTCGGGGTCGAGGTCAAGGCCGGTGCGTGTCAACCCGCCCCACCGGTTGAACCCCGGGACTGACCTCAAGGCCGATATGTATGTCTTTAAACTGTATTAAAAAGCTAATGCATCCGAGTAAGCATACTTATTCCTCCATAAGAAAAAGGGGACTGCCTTGGTCAGCAGCCGCCTGCGTGGCATTTGGGTGGTTGTAGTGGCGTCACTTTGATCCAGAGACGCCACAAATTTCTTATCGTTAATCGTCTAGGAAGATATCGACTATAAAAAACTAACAACATAGGTAAACTTTGCAGAAGTTTAGGACATCCGACCACAGAGTGTGGAGAGAAGGTCTACCTTCTGAAGGTCCTCAGCTCCATCCCAAGGTTGAGCATCTTTCCTTGACGTAGGCACCATCGCCATTTTCAGATCGATAAACATCATTTCATCACTTTCCCAGAAGTTGTTTTCTTTAACAGCCGTTGGCTGAATCGCAGTCTAACTGTCTCAGACATATCGGTACGCGACGGCGCGAGCCTTCCGTAGTTCCTCCTACTGAGATTGCGGTGGTGGCTACTGATTACGGCACTAAATCTAAAGTCCACGTGGACGATCTAGACCTGGGATAGAATAGTCCCCAGATCTAATCGCCGATAGGCCCGCTCGTAAACTCATCCATTTTATTGGCTGGGTCGATTAAACATCCTACATTAAGTACTACCTAGGTACTAGTGTATAAGTGAACTGATTTGCTGCACTACCCATTTGCTTACCTGATTAAGATGCCGCTGCTTTTATAAGAGCAGCATATAAACTGTCTGTATATACTTTAAGATACTTACAGATTATTTATAAAACATGCACCTGAAACTCTTACTCCAGTCATTTTTAGATTACTTTAACTTACTTAATCAGCTATCTTTAAGTAACTTCTGCTTACTTATTACAATAACTTATATAATTAAAACAGACTCTTTAAAGTTTAAATAGTATATAATCAATATTTATTTAGATTTATAATACTAATATGAATCTATAAAATTTAAGAATATTGCTAAAATAAGGACTGTTATTTTTTTTTTTTTCTTTTGATTTATTATCTCAGAATATTTTTAACATTGATATTCTTTACATTAGTTAAATAAATTGATAATAGGTAAGTAGTAATATATAACTAAAGATATTTTTTATTTATTCTTAATTTAAATATTATCTATCCTATCTGGATTATTATTAATCATTAATTCTTTTCTGATATATCTTTTATTATGTCTCGTTATACCTTGCTCTATGTCAGGGTGCTGGCTGGCGGGAGTTAGTGATGGACCGGTGCGGTTCGGTTTGAATATTTCAAACCGACCTGTTAGGGCAGTTTACAACCGAACCGTTTTAAAACAGCGCGGTTTAGAGATTTTTAACCGAACCTTTTGTCTTGGCAGTGCGGTTTAAAACTGACCTGTTTACTAAAACAGCGCGGTTTGAAAAAATTAATAAAACCGCACCGGAAACCTAACAGTTCGGGGAACTGACCCGTCAAAAAACTGAACCGGGCCATCACTACTCTGTCCATAATATGACGTAACTGTACCCTTAGTAATATCTGCGGGTGACTGTTGATGCCCCCAATTCCAGCAGTTCCCTTACCCGCTGATTAGCACAAAAGAAGGCCAAGGAGGGTGTTAAAAATCCCGCTTGTTTATAAGAGGTTTCTACGACACAAACCCTACAAAAGTACTCTCAAGCTGCTGGGCTGAATTCTGCTTTACGATACTACATCATTCCTTAATTAAGTGGCCCTTATCTTCGCGTAAATGCGCGAAGGAACCGCAATATAATTCTGATAGAGCCTTCTCAAAGTTCACCCATCTTCTAGGTTAGCCAGGTCCAAAGTGCGTAGGCTCATCTGCAAGATGATATAATCACACAATACTTGGCTCTTGATATTCAACACTGTACAAGGAGAAATACTGCCCAGTACTGCTCTTTCAATAGCATAGTATCGGGGCCAATAATAATAAGTCACGTATCTATGTCTCTTATCCTACGTTATGGCTGACATAAAGACGAGACACCACGACTTTACTTTTCCGAAGGGGCTCGTAGTCTTCAACACTAAACCCTTTACTAGATTAGTTTCAATATTTTCATTTGCTAAACCAAAAGTCACTGGCCTAATGCAAGCAAGTAGCTTATTCTTTACCAAAGTCTAATTTATGATTATTAAACTAATTCAGCCCTGGCCGCATAGCATAATTAGAGACATATATGCATGTGGCATAGCTGAACTTTGACTACACATGTGAAGGTTTGGTTTGTAGGGGTGCTACTAGCATGACACCCTACTTGACTAGAAAGGACCATATAATAAGATAATCAATGAATTTATAATTACAGTAAGCCACGAATATCTGATGTTTCGATGTTTGCTCTCTTTGAAAAGCGGGCCTCTTCTAGCCATCCACTCCCCCAGCGCAGTCAATACCATGGGCCGTTATGCATTGGCAGATCCATCACTCCCTTTAGACTGAAATGTCTTCTCCTCGTCGTACATTCCTAAGGACATGCGCAAGCAGATCACGGAGAACAAAGCAAATTTTAACGTGCGCTTCGTACCCCGCGCACGTGCGTCGAGATTTGGAGCAGGTTCCGCATGAGCTGCAAGGAAAAGCAACCAGAGTACCATCTGAATCAGCATAATCATCTTAAACTGATCAATATAGGCGATCGTCGAACGTATAGTTCCTATGACGTGCGTTGTGGGATCATATCATCCATATCGGCGAGGGCACAGAGGGCGTTCGCATTATCAGGCTCAGATTGCGATAGGAACCGTATTGCACAAATCATGAGCCCCATTGCCCTGTGTTGCTAGGAAAGGCTGGTCCTATCTCTTTTGGTGCAGAGCAGATACCACAGACCTATTATCTGGGAAGCTCCAAAGCACATAGTTATCCCGCTCAGCAGCTGGATGCTGAGATAATTTAGATCGACACTGCTATGGGAGTCGATTGAAGCCAGAGCATCTGCTATCGGCGGTCCTAGCAGGGTTGCAAAGCTGGTCAGGCTTTGTGACATCCCAAGCCACGTCCCTAGTCTCTTCGGATCTGGACAGACATAAGAAAAAACGCTTGGTGGGAGTGGGATCAAAGCACCGGAGATATCACCTTGATTTTCGGTTAGCTATAATGTGAAGTGGGTGAGTCGGTTGACTTACCACAAAAGGAAGCAGATAGAATGAGTTTAGCGAGACTGTTTGCGCTTATCCAGGTTATACACAGCATACCGGACAGAGTACCAGGTACGATCAGAGAGAATATCGATCCATAGTAGCGAGCAAATACAGTCAACATAACACGTCCGACCATCGAACATGCCTGTGATCTCAAGATATTAGAAGCCATTGTAGACGACGTCCCCAGTTCCGTTTCCGCATATGTTGGAATGTAGTAAAAAGGCGTAAGATACCCGAGATCAAGAAAGAAGTTGGCGACAGTAAATCTCCAGAATAATCTATCTTTGAACGCCTGTATATCAAGTAAAGTTCTGCGCTGAGTTTCGTCGGGATTCCTGTTCTCCTTCTCTAGCACGAAAAGTAGAACAGCAGCCGCAGAAAAAAGCGTAAGCATGACAAAGCCCATGCAGCGAACAGTCCAGGGAAGTCCCAATTTGGCGATGAGTTGGTTGAACATGCAAGTGTAGATAATACCACCCGCAGGAGCACCACTGGTTGACACACCCAAAGTAACAGCTCGTCTGGTCGTAAATGAACGACTAACCAATGCGATCCTAGGCACATAAAGCAGTCCAAATCCGAGATCAATGCATAACCCCTGACTCAGAAATATCGCAAAGCACTGTTTTCCAAGGCTAAGCATCATCATACCAAGAACACCCAACAAACTCCCAATTAAGATCATTTTTAGAGGCTGAAGGTACTGTTATTAGGGTTCTATATTAGGAAATACCTTCTATTATTCTTTTTTTTATTAGGGTTGTTGGGGTTTACATAAAGGATTGATTCCCTCTATTCTCACTATGCTGCCGGCAGATTCTTTTTTGCTGAGTGGCCGATATGGTTTTCCGTAGTCGCAGTGGTCTTGGATATTTCCTTGCCTGGTTACTGCAAGCACTGCTTTGGCAAACCCTTTCTTGAACCTACATTTTCTATCAAGAGACAACATAGTGAAGTCTTTCCATGCGGTATAAAACGTTCAAACGTGTCTTGTTATGACCTTGCTGCTGACGCTATGCGCCTGAATAAGACCTTTTTACCAGGGGCCAAAGCTGTTGTGGCGGGATTATATCGACACCGTTGACTGCGTGAACTTTTTTGTGAGGTGGCCTGGCATAGCAATCATTCATTTCTATTTCTCATGTGGTTCGGTTTAAATTCGGTTCCGAAATTGACCAAGTGGAGGCACAGCTACGAAAGCAGCTGTGCTTAAAAGGCGAACATTAAAATGACATGTCATTCCGGGCAGCTCGGTTAAATGGTTTACGTCCACTCATCAGCCCACGAGAGCCCGAAATGGACAGTCTTCTAGGCAGCAACTTTTCCCCAGGTTACATCGAATGCATTTAAATTACTATTTCCGTGGGAAAGGACTTGCGATTCGTCCAGCAAATGGAAAATTTTGTACTAGGTTAGTCAGTACCTGCTAACGGAATGCTCCGTTAGCGTACCACCCGACCCAGGTTTTGGAAAAGAGCCAACCAGCGGGCGAGTTGTTACCTATCTTATTGACGAGATGTTGTCTCGGAACCCGCGGATTGCGTTTCTATATTTTCAGGCAGCTATTTCGAAACATCTAACATATTTAAGGATTGATATTATGCGAAGCCAGACTCTCGCATTCATGCAGCTGGAAAAGCTCATTTTACAAATATGTTCACTTGGCTCCGCAGAAGCACAAATGTCACCCAGGAGCCTGTCTGGGATGCGTCAACACTGACCACGCACCAACCCACCCAGTCTCAAGATATGGACTCCTCCAACATCGTCACAGAGCAACCTGTATGACGAGCCATTCCTTTTAACTCCAGATTTTGTTCCATCTTGACCATTTTGATGCGCCTAGAAGCCTCAGCCTATGCAGATGCAACTCCGAGGTGGGGAGGGCGACGATGGATGTGGGTGTTGTGGGACTTGCTGCGGAGTGTAAGCCTCACCCTCTGCTATTACTTGATAAGGGGGAAAGTTTGTTAACGATGATCAATAGATGTGCGGCGCTGACCTGCTTTGAATGTTGCTGTTGATCCTCCCTTGAATTTATATTATCTATGATTACATGAATATTGTTATCCATACATAGTTTTGTGGTTACGGTTTGAAGACAATCATTTTTAGATAGTTCGATATACTTCTCGTGGTTTCTAAATGTTTATCATCCGAGAAAGATATTCTATCCATCTGAAGTAAGTGGAGCTTTTGGCTGGACCGTGTGTACACTCATCATCAAGGTATTCCGTTCATTATTGCATTTGTATAGTTACAGATATGCTACTAAGTGCAAAGAGAGAAGGTTCCGTTATCTGTACAAAGTGCAAGCCAGGTACCAGCCGCAGTATAGTAAGTTGGAGATTAGATGAATATGACCTACGTCAGGAAAAATAATATCAATATTTACAGTACGTAAAGGGGGTTGCTTCGCTAGTATTTTGATGCATGTGTTCCAAAAGCTGTGAGGCACAAAGGCATCGAATGCTTCATTTCAAGCTAAACAAAGGCTCAAGATATATTGTTCTCGGCTATCGCAATGCGGTAAGCTATAAATTAGACCGTGCTCCAATCTTCCCAGGTTGACTTTTCAGCAAACAGAACCGTCTGATACATCACTTTTTTATTATTAAATCTTATACTATCCGAATCAGATTCTCTCACAACAAAATGTCTTTGTCAAGCCTGAAGGTTAATGGACTCTATATCCTTTTATTTATCAGGGAAGATCCTCCTGTTCCTAATAATTTCTATTGAGGTCTCTACCTACCCGCAACCCTAATACTGGATAAACCAAATATCATATTAAACAGTAAGATAGTGGCTGGATTACTGATCATAGACCTATTGCCCGAGTTTTCAAGTGTTTTTTTTATTAGACTTTTCAAGATTACTGATATTCTAATAGAATGAGAAAATCATCTAGACCAGATAATAAGAGCTTATAATAATTACCTGAATTCACCTGGAATCACCTGTCATGTTTGGGTCTTCTAGATTTTAGATCTTTTATAAAAGCTAATTACTGGGAAGACTATCCTTAAGTGTGATAACCTGCAGAGTCTCAAAACTGAGATTAAAAACTAGGGCAATGCCAACGCGGCGAGTACGCGGAGAATGTTCAGCCAAGGCTATTAGGAGCTTCTACTCTATATAGTCTTTGAACATGAGTTATGGTTCATGGTATGGCGAAACCTTCCCTTTATTTATAGTAGAGCAAGGACCAACAGCTTACTGTAAAGGCTAGAATGGCTGCGACGGGTTGAAGCAGACCCTGTCTATTCAGCGCCAGTCTTCTGGCAATTTTCTTGATGCATATCGAATAGACATTGTGCTTAGTTTATCTCGTCAGAAATTTTTTAATCAAGCCCAAATCTTATTTTATAACTGAATCATGATCTAAATCTATTCTCACTTCTGTTCGCGGTATGGCGGGGGTCGATGGCGAGGTTTATGGTGGGGGTTATGCCGGTGGGTGTTTTGGTGAGTGGGGGTTTGTTTTCTTTTCTTCCTCTCTTTATTTTTCCTCCTTGAGAGGATTGTTGTGGGGAAGGAGGTTGCTGTGGAGTGCTGCTAATTATTTATTCTATTATGGGAGTATAGGACTGGTTATTAAAGGGAGGGACTGGATTGGACCGGTTGCCTTGAAGGTAAGTACTAGGTAGCTTAGATGAATGGGATACTTGGTAATAATAGTATACACATGATCACCCTTGAAGCAATTTAATTAGTATATGTAGTACTATGCAAAAAAAAAACATTAATCAGATAGATCAGTTAGTCTAACGGAAACAGTAAATATATCGATCACACTCTCACCGGCACCATGGCTTTCCTTCTATAGTAATGATAATTGTTATTAAGGACAAATACTTAGTAGTAACTTATGATATTAGGGAGGCCCACTGATTAAAGTAACAACGTTAAAGTTAACGGACCGTACCATAGATAGCACTTGTGAACCTACTAGCATAAACATAAATTCAGAGAAGGGAAGGAAGTGACGGCTCCACCAACAAAAAGTAGACCGCCGGAAGGGAGAAACAAACAACAAAAAGATGGTCCCAGAGGGGCTCGAACCCTCGACTTTAACGTTATTAGCGTTACGCTCTAACCAACTGAGCTATGGGACCTGATTGTTGAATGGCGCCTTTTCTGTTCAATATAACATACAAATGTTACAGCGCCAAGCCTCATTTGAGGAGGGAGGCGGCTATACAAAATTACTATATATATATAAATCCCTTACCTCGGAAGGGTACTGGTGTAGCCAATTACTATGCGTGTTCTTTTATTGTGAGGATACTATAGTTTTGTTCTAGCTAATGCCGGTGAATAAATAGGCATGCACCTACACAGGATACTGTAACTCCGTGTTGAGACATGGATCCGACACTGGCATGCAGTATTGTTGGTATTCCTTGCTTTTAGGGTGAGTGCCACTTACGATATAGTTGCAAAGTCTGTGAGTATAAATGGGTAACTCTCATCCCGCCCCCTACGAGGAGACTGGAATATCAAAGTCAATATATGTATCTTTCAGTTGAGTGACTAGAATAAAAACTCATCAAAAATATCACCAAGCCCAGTCGCCTGTGCAAGGTCAAATGCAAACGAAAAATTTTGAATCTGACCGCTGCATCAGCATGCTCGACTTCCATCTTGATCCTGTTGGTCTAATATTCGCATGACATTTTCCAGGCCTTCTCCGTGAAACCAATTAGTGCTGCTGTCACTGCTGCTCGCCCCGTTATCCAGATTGGTGTAATGATGGACAATGTAACTGACTGCAAGCTGGTCGACTTCATCCCGGGTCCAGATCTTTTCGTGGTGCTCTTCCAGAATAGACTGTGCCTCCTTAGGGATATCTGCAATATCCGCATTCGAATTGAGCACTAATTCTATCGTCCGCAGGAAAGCCCGGGAGACTCGCCACGTCAGACTCATATGCCAGAGACCCGCCGCGCAAGTCACCAGAATCTCACGCCACTTGGGTAATTCTAGACGGGAGGCCGCATGGATGCGCACCAGGAGAAAGTAATGCAGCATGATCACAGGGATGGATTTCCATCCCTGGCAAGCACAGTACGTCAGTATAAGGGCCCCCATCGAGTCCATTGCTGCTTCTAGGATTTGCTGTGGGTCGAAATTCGTCACTGCAGCCAAGGTATCTTTCGTTGATTTAGTCCGGCAGGATATGAACGCGCCGCAGAGGTTAATGACATGGTGTGGTAATATAGACTGTAGCCGTTACGATAAATATTATCCAATGGAAAAGGAAGCCAACGTACTGTAGACAGAGATTTTGCGGTGCTGTGTTAGTTTAAACCTCCAATACGCGAGGCAGAGTCCGCTTGAAAGCTTCGAGCTTCTTGCAGACAGCAGCACCCCTCTGCCAACTGTCCAGGTCGATGAGGGTTCCCAAATCGGAAGATAGTTGGACCACATCATTCACGAGGATAAGAAAGCATCGACGGGCCCTGGTACCAGTGTTTGCATATGGCCGGCATACGGGGGTTCGGAAAGGATATGGCCTCCACTGGTCGTTGAGGTCGGCCGCGAGTGCTTCGTCTTCACCCAAGAATACTTCCGGTGGTCCCGGCCAACTCGATGTCCCGCCTGGAATTTGTATGGCCGTGCTTTTCCACGCTTAGCCAGATTCCCCAGAATACTGAAGGACAACTCAAGAATGCATATCGTAGACCGCACAGGCGATGACTTTATGGGCCCACGGGTTGTTGCGAAAAGCTTCCGCCGAAGATGTATGTAAGCCTAGGCGCATCGCCATCAACGTGCTGTATTGAATATAACGGACCCCAATCTTATCTTTGCCACTTCCACAGAGAAACAATCCAAGGAGTAAGCTCGATTATATGGTAGGGACGTAGATCCGGGCCTTATCGCGATACCAGAGTTTCTCGGTCACCCTGAAAAGTTGTCTTGCGGTATCTTATTCTGTACGACGGTCCTAAGGTTTCTCTAGGTCATAAGGAAAAGTACTATGTTTGTTAGCAGACCCCCACCTAGCCAAAACCAAGTACTTACACACGCGTAAAAGAGGATGGTGTGGAGGAGCAGAGAGGAGCGGAACCCCGTATCTCCAGTAGCGAAGCTATTGAGAAACAGCTGCGGCTCAATAACCCGCCAGGTAGGGTTTTCCTAGACGAAAAATAGTGAGAATAAATGCAAGGCGGCGGCGTCAATGACCAAGGTCGACCATAGATTGGTTGTATGGACACTGTATGGCGCTTGCTGTTCGATCATCTCTACTTGGCCCGATAGTCGAGTCAGCCAGACCTGCTGCATCTTTTCCAGGGTCATCAGGGGTTGATGCAGTGGAATCCTTCTTCCCAACCGGGTGGCAGCATCATGGACGGATGTGCTGGCGCGAATCGAGCTTATTGACAGTGGCAGTACGTCTGAATCACATTCCTGGATGGTCTGGTAGACTTGATGCAGGTCGGTGAGCTCGGATTGCACCAATTTCAGCGCATCGTCTAAATTCCCCCGCAGGTTCGGTTGTGCTCGGGTGCTCGGGCCTTTGTGTGTACTCGATGCGAGGCTCTGTTGGTTGGCTTTAGCAAATTGCCACCGGCGACGACCAGGTTGAATGGTGACTTGCGACCTGGACTTACCTCAAGACGCCCAATTGCTGTGGATGAATGTTTTCCTGCTCGGGACAAGATGAGCTTGAGCATGCGCTCAACGCGTTGGATTCTGCTCCGTATAAAGACACTCTATTCCCATCCCCTCACAGTAGAGGCACGGCGTTTCCCCGTTGCACTTGGCCTTGCGTTTTCGACACACATCGCAGGCCTGTACGGTGCGGGAGCGAGAGCTTGAAAATGTGGTCCGTGTGTGCACTCGGGGGATCATCCTTTTCATCGGATGCATTGCGTCAGTACTTGGATAAAGGGGGACAAGAAAGACGTGGTTCGGGTGGCGACACGGGCTCATACCCACGGACGTGGAGAAGATGAGACCTAGAGCCAAGCTGGAAAAGGCAAAAGGGTCCCTTGGTTACGCCTCTTTTTTCAAATTCCCGAAGTTTATCGACAGCCACCGATTTTATTGTTGTATTGCATTCACAGCTAAACCCAATTACTTGAGGTTGCAGATCGGCTATGTTGCTCATTAGCGTCGCGTGGCATTGAAAGCTGTTTAATAAGCATTTTAGTCACGTGATTTAAATAATATTTCTATAAATAGAAACTTAAAATTTTATTTATTACTTATATTATATTTTTTACTTTTAAATAGAGTGGCAAACGGCCAGGTCAGGTCAGATTAATAAAAAAATTTATACCTTCCATCAGATTAACAGTCAGGTTAAAGAAATTTTTATACCTAACTGCAGTATAGCTTAAAAAGAGATAATTAACTATTTTAACTGTTCTTAATATTAAGACCTATGTCACGGTGCAACCTCCTGAGCTGTAAAAAGGGCTAGGCCCTGTCAGCCATCCGGAATCGGAACATCTATATTCTGACCTGTCTGGCCCTGGATCTTAATCCGGTGACACCTGTAGAAAGAATAGAAATCTTTAGAGTAATAAAGAGCTTATTTGTGATAGAACGGCCTGGATTGAGGCCTTATCTTATCAGTACCAGCTTGACTGATGTCTTGGCCCCGTGACAGACCATACTGAAGAGATTAGAATCATAAGATCATTGACTTACATACTACAGCAATCTGTTAACTTTTATATAATAAGAGGATAGAACTATTTTATTTAATCTTTTAAGGATTAATCTCTTTCTTTCAGATATAGTAAATATAGGCTACTTTATTATTTTAATCTTATTTTATTATAAAAAGTATATTCTTTATTTAATTAGCAAGCTATCTACTCTGATAAGTAAATCTTATTATATTTTAATTCTTTTCTTTTTAATTATTTAGGAAAATGTCTTATTAGAGTTTTAGTAAAGAACTGGAAATAATTCTTAAAAAAAAATAAGAATAAATCAGACTTTAATACTATCTTTATTATTAAAGAAATTCAAGAATTTTAGAATACTATCTATTGTTTTAAACAGACTAATACTCTATAATAATAAATTATCAGATTATAAACTGGAATATTTTCCAGTAATATATCTATAAGTTATTAATATTCTTATTATTTTTCTTCTTCTGATAAAGAT
>KV907518.1:0-37630 GCA_001990825.1 Aspergillus carbonarius ITEM 5010
ATTTTTACTATTAGACAATTTGGACTTACCAAACGTATGCCATTTTCGGCCGCATTCGACGCCATTTTCGGCAGCCATTTGGTAACACGTGACTTCACCCTTCCAACACGCTCCCATCCTCGCTACTACCACGCACCAGTCACACTCGTGCTCAGCGCCCCACCATCGTGGGCGTTTCATCAACTTCAAGCGTCACCCTTTCAGCACCGTCCATCCAACCAGAGGTTGTATGAGGGAGCTGAAAATGGCTTCACTTCATCCCTTCAAATGCGCCCGGGCTATGGCCCGGGCTCCGGCCAGGCCTCGAGGGCGACTCGTTTACTGTGGCCCCTCTCTTCCAGGTTTGTTGTTTCTTTAGTTTTTCCCCCGATCCATCTGCCCGATCACCCTACTTAAGAAGGTCTTTTTCTAGCCTCAAGGTCTTTTCTTGCACCTATAATAGACTCACTTCAGTCTTTATTTTAGTAGTTACTTTACTGGAATTTGCAGTGTCGTTTCCTGTTCTCTGATTTTTATAACCCCCGTGCCTTCTCTCTCAGTATCTGTTCCTCCATTCTGTCAAGTTTATTGATAAAGTGTATCTGTATATAACAGAATTGATCTTTTCTGACAGAGAGCGACTGCAGTGAAAATAATATTGCCAGTAGCAGCCCTGACTGGGATAAGCAGTGGGATGCTATTTATAAAATAAATGTGACTGAGCCAGATATTACTGAGCCGGATAATAGCCTGAGCCTATGAAAACGTCTCCGATCAGATAAGAAAGACTCTGCTTTGGATCCAAATCTATTTAACAAGACAGATAAATTCTATAATGACCCTCTCAATGACACCGGAATTAATCTTTATAAGATTGATAATGATTTTGACAAAGCAGAGGGTACCATTGAATAATAAAAGCGGATTGAAACCTGATAAAAGCGATTAGTGATACAAGCTGAATACTGCCTTTACTGTTCTCTGCTAATACAGGCATAGATATTGTAAAAATAAAATAAAACTAGAACCTAATGTGTAAAAATAGCGGGATCCTAAAGAAGCCCTATATCAGATGTTAAACAACAATCTGTATTAGTTCTTGGGCTGGTTTCTTAAATTTAAGTAAGAAAAGAATAGTTGATGTAACAAGGGCATTCACAAGTCTAGTTTATTAAATACTGACTGGAAGAATCTTTATGGTTACTATTAAAAACTAACTAAGAGTAAAATTGATAATCTAGATGGATTAGAAGTACAGAGGGTTAGTAGTATGAATTATTATTTATTTAATTTATATAACTATCTTAACTAACTGTTTAATTTATAGAGTATTAAGTATTTGGTGGTAAAGTATAGATTAGATATATAATTGAAAAAGAAGACATCAGTCTATATTAAAGATATCAGCTTATTAAATGAAATGATTTTCTTGATTTAGCTAAAAATATTCTATCTTGGATTCCAGTGTGTCCAAGTATATCTGTTCAATTCACTGGTTTTATTCACTGTACACTGCAGGAATGTCTTATTAAGTTTCTAATTTAAGAATCTATAAATCTTACTACAGAAAGATTCTTGTAGCAGACCTTCTATCTTTTTAGTTAAACTGATATTTGATAGATATAAAAAGTTTCTCGGACTGATTAAATTATAAGAGTATTGTCTTTTTTTTTCTTCTTATTTTATAATCTTTAAATCCTGCTAGATCTGTTAATACCAGTTTATTTTAGAAACTATTATCTTTCTAAGATATATCTAAATTGAGTAATACAGGCTAACTGATTACAGGATTATATTTACACTCCCTGAAGTGGTTTATAGACTATTTTTAGTAATATATTTTTATATATTACTATTCAGAGTCTTATTCTATGTTAAAGTATTCCGGAATAACTTGATATTAAAGGTCCAGTTATAGAAGCTCTTTATTAGTAAAGATTGCTAGTAGCTTCTGGTATTCTTAGACTGGGAGAAGGTAGATTAGTATATCTTTTATAAAATAGAATTGGTTAAAGGGATTCTAACTATTCAGTAAATTTAATCCATATTTAAATCCTTTATATCCAGTTTTTTGATTATGTTTAGAGAGATCCGCAAATGGTCCGGGGTGTTTTATATCTATCAGTTCTAGTACAGGGGTGGTAAAGTAATTAATAAGAGTAGTAAGAAACCTTTTTTATATTATCTCTATTTAGAATACTTCTAGCTGCTGATATTTAACTTTAGGATAGGTTAGTAAAGACTAATATATATTGATTATAAAATATACTAGTCTCCAGACTTTTTTTGATTATTACCATCCTTTGTAGATTGACATAGATATAATTCAGGTTATCTGTAGTCTTGACCTAGATATAAAATTGATACAGGCTGTTATATACTAGAATTATTAACAAGACTTATAATGCCTGCAATATTTAACAGAGCGTTAGAGAGTATAGGTAGAGAACTATCCTGAGTTGTAAGAAGCTTGCTGGAAGCTGAGTGAGATTAGTATCCGGTATAGTAAGATCTAGTAACTGGGCCTGCTTTCTTGTATTAAGAGATAAAAGAAAGAGGTAATAAATATATAAAAATAATTATTGAGGGCTTTGCGGTATCAGATTTGAAAGAACTTTGATAAAGAACAAGTATTTTTGGATATTGAAGTGCAATTCTCTAGTACTGCAGTCAAGGAGAAGAAAGAGGATAAACTTTTTAAGAATGCTATGTCTCTAACCCAGCTACATCTTTTATAATGTCTTTT
This sequence comes from Aspergillus carbonarius ITEM 5010, assembly GCA_001990825.1. Classification (NCBI taxonomy): domain Eukaryota; kingdom Fungi; phylum Ascomycota; class Eurotiomycetes; order Eurotiales; family Aspergillaceae; genus Aspergillus; species Aspergillus carbonarius. The sequence continues at coordinate 2,726 of KV907518.1, forward strand.
GTCCTATCTGATCTCTAACTCACTGGAGGATAAATAGAATCGGTGTAATGCAGCTGCGGATGCGGTAATATGATATTATAATATCTTTAAAAGAGGCCCTCTGAGAGGCCGGCCAAGGCGAGAAATTATAACTGCTGTATCTGATAAAACTATAACTTAACCCCTGGATGTACCATAAGTTCAAGACAGCGTCAGCACATGTGAAGTGGAATTATATACTGTACAGGATAAGCTGTCACAGGCTATTAAAGAATATTTAAAGAATTCAGAACTGCTAGAGGCCTGCTTTCAATGCTTTATAAATAAGAACCTATCTGAAAAGGTTTGCTGCTGGATATTTTATGATACTAGCTGTATCACACACCACTTTAATACTGTTTATCTGAAGGAAGAGCTGCTTGAGTGTAATTAATATAAAATAATTTTATTATATAAAATAGTATTCTAATACTATATAATTGATGAGTATCGGGTGTACAGTTACTGGCACTGTCCGGACCCAGTGTTTTGAGTAAAAGAATATTAAGCTAACATATATTATATACAGTTTTTCTTTAATAGATTCTAGACTATATAATTATCCGGAGTATTTTTCTATTTTAGTTTATTAGTTAAGGACTGTCTATATTATATTAACTGTCTGCTGTAGAAAAAATACACTGTCCAGGAACTTTAGAACTATAGATATATAATCTGTAAATAGTCTTCTGTTTCTCTTAATACATTCTATAACTGTTACAGACAGTTTTATAGTATAAGTAGTATGAAAGATTTTATTGTATTTATTTCAGATTTATTTAATTCTAATATACTACTGTTACTTACTCTTCTTTAGTACTTGAAGCCCTGCATTATTATATTATAAACAGATAAAATAAAATATTAAATAAAATATTAAACAGCTGTATATTATTCGAGACCCTTTTATATATTATAATGAATTTTTTAGTAGTATCCATACTGCTGCTTCTGATATTTAGCACACTTATTTAAGGTTAAATAACAGATATCTAATATAAATTTAGGAACAGATTCTAAAAGTCTGTTACAGAATATAGGATTATCTCTATTTCTTAAGATCTTGAGATTGTCTGTTATAAGCTGAATAATAAGATCTCTTAGTCTACAGTTGTGCTTTCTTGTTAAGCTGTAAACTTTAATAACAGAGGAGCTAAATGAATCTCAGTCCGGATATTTTAAAAAAGATTTTATAAAGTAATCCTTTACTTTCTTCTTAAGCTTATTAATCTGAAAATAATCACTTTATATGTATATTTAAGCGTGGAAGAAGGCCTGATAATTTTGAATATTTATAGTATTAGTTTTTTGAAATGGATTTGGATATTGTTCAGTATCTGTATTTAACTTAAAATTATTTTCTGTCTATGTTTTAAATGAATATTCAGTACTATTCTTTAAGTTCAGGTAAATTTAGATAATTAGAGTACTGTTATAGATATAATTATCTGTATATAAGAATTCGAGTGTTCTTTTAATAAGTACAGGATTGTAATCTTTAATAATGATCTTGTTATTGCTTTCCTACAAGTTTATAGATTAATTTTATAATTGTAATTAGAAAGAACTGAGATATAATAAGTATCTTATCTTAAAGTAATTACTACAAGTAACTTTAAAATAGTTTAATTAGGGATAGAGAATATTTTAATAGGCTGGAAAGATTTTATTGCTATAATTAATAGACAAATCACTGTACTTCAGATTAAGAAATTGATTAATTTAAATATCAGTAATTATATAAGATAAGATACTAACCGGAGTATCTAATCTAAAGACCAGGTCTTTTATTTTTCTGATAATTTATTTATTTGCAGAAACTGGTTTTATAGATATAACAGTTGTATTAACAGATTTAGATACTGCTGACTTTTCTTTTCTTTTTCTTTTTTTTCTTATTAAGGGCTCGTGGATCTATTCAGATAGAAGAAGGTGGGTCTTATAGAAAACAAAAAAAAGGGTTATTATTACTGCTATTTATAAACAAGTGAATGCGAGCTGCTGTGTGGGAGTCAGAAATTGATTTAGTTATTAGCTTCTTACTGGTACTATACTTTTGCCTTATAGAATAGTATCTGTAGGTCTTGTATAACATGGCCATATATTAGCTATTGCTATAAGAATGTGCTAATAGTAATGGTATAGTAAGTTTGGAAAGGTTATAGAATAGTACCCAGTTACTTTATAAATTTCTAACCCTGAATCTGCTTAGGATCTATAATATAACTGCTTATTTGGGGTATGAAGCCTGTTGTAGTAATCAGAACAAGAAGAGAGTGGAATTCTTAATGTTCTCTAGTTTATAATAACTTGGTTACCAGCTGGGTTTTCTTGTAAAAAAATGGTGATTTATTTTATGGCTATTATAAGTAATCCTGAGCTGACTGGCTATATATTATTCTATTAATTGCCTATTTTTTTTTTTAATTGGTCACTCTATACCAGCATGTGATACAACACAGTCCCTTTCGTGTGTTACAAGAATCTATAGAAATACTGTATCTTTATATATATATATGAGAACTATTCTTTTCGTTCTTTGGCCACCTGCATGCAGTTGTAGTATTTAGATTTGATCTCCTGGTCGTTTAATAGTCCGAGAAGATTCTCGACACGCTGGGCAGACATGCACGGTGCCAAGCGCTTGTTTAGGTATTTCCGGAGCTCGGCTACTTAGCTCCGAAATCTCTCCGGATCTAGGTCGACGAGCCTAGATCCGCGAACTGTCCATGACCAATACTTAAGCCAGCACATAAGCCCTTTCCAATTATGGAAAGCTATTTGAGTGATCCTTTGCGGGTGGAAATGGTGTGACTGGAAGGCTTGCGGTCAGACGCGAGAACTGCGGTAAATGGGGCACTGCGGTCTTCCCTTGCCCGCAGTCTTCTCTTGCCCGCAGTCTTCTCTTGCCCGCAGTCTTCTCTTGCCCGCAGTCTTCTCTTGCCCGCAGTCTTCTGCTGCCCACAGTCTTCTGCTGCCCACAGTCTTCTCTTGCCCGCAGTCTTCTCTTGCCTGCAGTCTTCTCTTGCCCGCAGTCTTCTGCTGCCCACAGTCTTCTCTTGCCTACAGTCTTCTCTTGCCCACAGTCTTCTCTTGCCCACAGTCTTCTGCTGCCCGCAGTCTTCTCTTGCCCGCAGTCTTTCAAACATTTGTCAATTGTTTGTTGGCGCCACCGCCAGAAACTTGGTATGAGTAGTCCACTGAGCTATTTTTTTTAATTCCCTGCACTGTACCGTAATTATGCAAGCTTTATTAGTTTTATGAATGTGCATCCTGTCACGCGGTCAAAAAGCTTAGAGTAGAGTATGAGGTAGGAAACGGAGCACAGCTGGACTGGAATAATTGACACGCTCTATTGAGATCTCCAACTAAAAACTAGGCAGTATGGTCTTGACTATCTAGTTAATAAGGTCTATAGTGAACAATACAATAATACAGCAGGAATGCTGGAGTAGGCTTGGAGCTTAATAGTCATCAGTGCTATTTTGTTTAGTAGAAATGAAGCAATGCAGACCCTCGTGATAAAGATCCAGGTAACATGATAAACCAGGCTATATCCTGTCTGCTTTACCAGTTGAGGCTTAACTGCAAATTCTAGTGTTATTTGCGGTTCCAGGGCCTTCGCATTCTATTATATATGTTATAACCTTACTCTTATTTCTCGATCCTGCTACAGTATTATGAACTTTTTCAGTTGCCCGGGCTTGTGGCTGGTCACTCAGTACGTTCTGCGAATCTTTGATTGTATATCTGGCTGCTAGTTCTTTCCACGTGATCTGTTTCGGCTTTGGATAATATGAAGCCTATAAATCATCTTATTAGAATAGTACTTTCAATATTGCTATAGGAGAATATTGTACCAGCTCCTCCAGTGATGGGGGCTAGTTGCTGTCGGAGTTAAAGAATAGGATTTGGCTAGTTTTCTTGTTTTGGACTATGATGAATATATCTGTATCATACTTGTGACAGTATTTAAAAGATTTGAAGAATAAGTTATCTTTTCGGCGACTTTGTTATTGGTGCTTCGATTTCGGGCTATCTGAAAGATGTTTCTATATTCTTTGCGGTTGTGCTGCCATGGCAGATATCGGTCTTGTCTTGTACTGCCAGATAATGGGGGGTCCAAGCCTGTAAAGGCGCGAGAAAGAAGTGTGCAGTTTCCATTTCTCTTATAGCTGATCGGTTGGCTGAGAGGTCGCGCGGAGAGGGTGAGCTGGGGTGAGCTGAGGTGAGCTGGAGTGATGATGTTGGGTGACAGTGATCTAATTTGTCTGTGAAAGGAGAAACGGGGTGGCAGACAGGCAATCTAAATAGATATTATAGCCTATCTCTTACAATGATGGGATATAAGGGTGCTCTCAGCTTCGGTTAACACGGCACCAGTGAGTGGAGGTCAGAGATGAAGTATCTTATTAGTGTCAGTCTCAAACATTGGCGCACGAGGTGCTAGTTCACGATCACCTATACTATTTATCAAGGGTAAGCACGCAGCACGGGTGCATACTTATTAGGCTCCCTTCATAGTAGTAGCCTTCTTCCAGCCAAGGGTAGCAGGGCCACAAGCGATAGCTGCTATACTGGTTATAAAGAGTTAGAAAAAGGCTCTATTTGGTTATCTAAAAGACTACTTATTTTCAATCGGGATAAAGAACGGCAGAACAGCAACCGGGGCTCGTGGGGTCAAGCGGTAGGGCTCAGGCGGCATAATCTGGCCATAATGGTTTTAGGCAATAGTTCTGGAGATATCTCGGATCTAGGAGCGTGGGCCTAGATCCGGAGAATGTTCGGCGCCAAGTTGCCGAACCTCCAAAATACCTAACCATGCGCTGCGCACCAGCACGTCTGCCTAGAACATTGAGAACCTTCTTCGACTAGTGATTCGGCGAAGGCTCTTATGGTTGACCAAGCACTACGGTCAGAGATTGCAAAAAGTATTTCCTGGTGCATTCCTCAGCAGAAAATTCCATAATTTATACTTTATCTTAATACTTGTAAACATATGTCTAGACATCTTCCTCTATACTTCCCCGTATTAGTGACGTCTTGCCTGATTCTAGACCATTATGTCTATATAGTAAAGAAGCCAGTACGGTCGTTCCGGAATTATGTTGATCCGCTGTCATTCCGATGAACTAATCACTTTCCATGAAATGACACTTCTGGAAAGGCGGTTGAGCAATTATGTAATCAGAAGAAGTAAAGCCAACGACTTTATACGGTACAAGTGGCGCCATATGAATATTAATCCAGGCTATCTTCTGAGTCTTCTCTTCCCACGTTCTTCAAGCCAGCTTTTGATCTCACCAACAAACCGGCGAGCAGCACTAACTTTCACGCCTTGGCTGATGAAAACCCCCGAGTCCTGATCCTTATGAATCTGTCTCAGATTCAGACAGTTCTCCAATGCCACATTGCGGGCTATGTCCATCTGTTCCTTGAAAGAATCACAACTCACACGGGATTTTGCCAAGCCGTGTACTCATCGATCGCTGTGTCAAGCGGGCCCGGTATATCAATAGGCCCACAACTGACACTCGGAGACGCGTTACTGTACATCTGCGAGGGATGAGATGGCTGTGACGGGAGGACATTAATGTTGATTGGCGGCCACATTGTCCTATCCTGTGTGTTCTGGCCCCCTTTCTTTTGTTCCTCCTCGCCGTACAACTGCTGACGAATATCTTCTGGAACGTCCTCGTGGGTCTCTAATTCACCACCATTCTCGACGAACTTGATCAGACTTCTTTGATGATGGGTTTTCAATTTGTAATGTTTTCCCCCAAAGGGTCTTGCCAGCAATACTGGCCATCATGGCGACAGGGTGGGCCTGGACAACGCAGCCTGGAGACCGTCGGTTGTTTGTTCTTCCGTTTCCGGGTTCATCATCTTGGAAACCTAGTTGATTGGATGGACCTTGGTACGAGGGGGAAGAACGCCCCTCAAGTACATGGTCCGATGAAATGCTGAACACGGATGGCGTGCGTTCGCGACTGTAATAACCAGGGGTGGGGGCATGCGACGGCGTTTCTTCCCATGGACCGAGGTATTGGAACTGAGAGGGGTAATCATCACTACAAGGACTGAACGTCACACCCTCGAGGCAGGAAATGCCACCGAGGAGCCTAATCAACACATGCATGTTAACCTGCAAAGCGCCAGGATTCAGTTCAACCATCTGTCAGGAGGTGCACCAACTCACAGGCCTAATACGAAGATGAGCAAAGTCATAGGTGTCGCAACTCTACGACGGAATAATGTAACTAGAGCTCTGCCGTCTTGGTAAAGCAGAATAAGCAATACCACGACTCTAGTTAGATATGATACTTAGGGGAAATGTTGGGAGGTTGCCAAACTGGTCCCTGATGTTTGACTGGTTTGCAAGGAACCTTCTAGACCCGGTACACAGTGTGACGCAACATTAGTATTCATTACTGGAAATGTAACACGAACATAGTTGTTCCCTATAATTTCTAGTCATGGCTTGGTGTGTCTTGGCATTATGCCTACGAATACAGCAATGCTGACGTCTGCCTGGGTATTCACATTCGAGAGTCTGGCCAAGTCACCACATTTCTCTCCGATTCGACAGGATTCTGGTCAGGCCTTTCCTCCCAACTGGTACGTTTTAGTATGCTTGCTGTCGGTGCGGAAATAAGAGATATACCATCCACGGCCAACTCAGAAAACAGAGAAAGATTTTGACTCCAATCCTACAACTGATGAGGATGACTCAGCTGCAGCCGAAGACGTCAAAAGGGGAGAACAATAAGAAGACCATAACTATTTGTTATAATTAGACACTGCGATGACCAGAGGAATGCATACACTGGCTCAAGGAAGTAGAGCAAAAAGAGTGATCGTATTGACCTTATTTTAGCTACGGCCGCCGAAGCGTAGAGCCAACATGATGGCTAACGTGCTCTGATCACGTGATTATCGACCTTATATTCTTGGGTCTATGTGCGGAACCGAACTTCATCTTTCTTTGTGCTACCTGACTCTTGGTTTCTGTTGGCTAAAGTCGGTATTCTTTCACTGGTAATGATGCTGGTTACTTTATGAATGTATTCAGTTCGGTTATATTCCTAGCAGGACAAGACTGATTCCCTCTTATTGGAGTAACTCTTTGATATCTGAATCTCATATCTGGGAACGGTCGGGGTTTGTATCAGCCAGTCATCTTGGCTTCGCTGCCTTGTGATCATTTCGCCTTTCAAGTCGCAGCATTTTATGAGAATGCGCGGTTTCGGATAAAAGCTTGATTCTATGGATATTTGCTTTATTATTGACCAAGAACCCTCCAGAAAAGCCCCAACTAGTAGTGAGTACTTGGTATGCAATGGGTCTCCAAGTATGAGCTGTTTTTATAGCAAGTATCTCTTCCTGCTCTCTTTCTTTCTTCCACTTCTTTTATCTTCCCTCAGCTCCTCCTTCAACCAACCCCCTTTTCCCCGGAAAAATAATACATCTAAAGTGCCGATTATACTTGATTTATATTTGACCAGTATTGAGTAACTAATGTTGGAGTCCTTCTCTCCCGTTGTTTATTTGTTTTAGGCCTCCGGATAGAAGTCTCTTTGTTGAAGAAAACGGTCGCATATATCACGGATATCGGAGAGGAGTCTATATGTTACTGTGTGATGAAAAGGAGCAGGACTGTCTTGATCTATTTTATAAGCTATTTACAGTAGCACGGGTGTCTGCGAGCTTAATCTACGTACTATATTCTAGGAATGGCAGATTCTTAGATGTGGGGTGCGGGACTGGGATCTGGGCTATCGATGTTGTTCATGAATATTTTGATGTTTTTGTTGTTGGGGTGGATTTAGTACTTATATAATCTTTTAATTATTTCAATAACTGCCAGTTCTATGTGTTTTTTGACTTTGAAAGTTCTTGGATACTTGGAGAAGATTTCTGGGATTTTATCTATTTGCAGATGGGTTGCAGCAGTATTGTAGGTTGGCAGAATCTCTATAGATGGATCTTAAGGTATCTTTAATTAGGGGTGTGGTTTAAACAGGTGGAAATAGATTTCGAACCTTGCTGTGATGATTGTTCTTTAGACGGACTGGTACTAGACTAATAGTATCAGTATCTGAAGCAGGTAATACAAGCCATTATGTGGTTTATAGCCTATAACTTGTGTAATACAATCAGAGCTCTTGAAGAGGCAGGCTTTAAATTGATTATTAGATGATGAGATTGTCTCTCAATGCTTGGTATTGTGATGGATATGAGAGGAAGGTCGTACGCTGGTATAATCTAGTATTTTCTGAGAGTCTTGAGATGTTTAGTCTTGTCTCTTTCAGTCGCGTGTTTAAGTGGCTTTTGGATAGGATCAGATATCTTGCAGCTGAGGCTAAATCAGAGGTCTTTAATAAAGAATTCTATGTTTATGATATCTTATATATATACCAAGCCCGGAAGCCGGGCGGCCGGGCCCATTGACAGTCCTCTGGGGGGATTATTCTAAGCACTAGCTTAAATGCAGGTTTTATTCTGATTATTTACGTGCGGTGTTTAGTGGCAGGCTTGTTCTTATCAGCCGGTGAGATAGCTATGATTAAGGAATTCCGCTGTGACTGTGATGGGCTTTAGGACACTCCGGCGGCCCCATAAATGACTATAGCGTATTGCTTAGTTAAGGAGCTAGACAGCTTAGAAAAGAAGCATCCTTTCTAATTCCTGCTCTGGCGGGAGAAAGGGTATTTATGTATATCTGTAATAAGATTAGTAAGGAATGGGATAAAGAAAGGAGGCCCTTCTAAAAAGGAGGGCATCTTTACTATATTGATTGGACCGTGCTTGCGCGTTGACTTTTGCAGCTTATTTCCTTGGAAACGAGCCTACCTCTCTATAGTGAGGGGTCAGTTTATGAACCATTATCATTATTAGCTGTATAACTTTGGGCTTTATGATGTATTCTAAAGAGAATGGAGGCTGAGCTTCTTTCTGGTATATTAAAAATTAACCGGCCACTATCCTGAATAGGCAGTTGTGGGAGGGGAGTCTTCAGGAATAGACTGACGGCTCTGTAGGCAAATTCTAGCTCTCCTGTGGACGCAACTTAGAATAACCGGAAACCTTAAGAAGATGCAAATAAGTCTCATAGTAGGCCTTGCTCCAGGTACCCAGAGCTGTGTCGTTCTAGGCGCATGTTAGTAAGATGCCAAGAAAAGTACCCAGCTGGGTACTCGCGAGTCCTTGGTGATATACGTCATTATACGGTAATGGATTGCGTCATTTTGTTTCAAACGGCAATAATGCTAAGAGAAGTACCCACGGGTATACCCCACGGGTATACTCCTGTGGGTATACCCGTGGGTACTTCTCTTGGCGCGATGATGAATAGTGACGTAGGTAATTCTAAGTACCTGTATCGCGTCTCTCTGGGAGACCACCCGTCAGTGCTGAAGCGATAAACATATACATTCTATCAAAAGCAGGGCTAGCCGTCTTGGTCGAGCAAGAGTACGTGGCAGCTTCCGTAAACAAACTGATCGTAATATGGGTGATGGATTGATGGAATAAGCTATCTGAAAGCCTAAGTATTACTGGGAGCATCCTATACTTAGGCTACTGTCCAGCCTGGGCTAATGAAGGGCGTATATTATCCATTAATGCTTTCTAGGATAGGCTATTGAGTAGTATAAGCTGGCCATAAGCCTAGGCTATTGAATAGAGTAAGGTATCAGAAAGCCTAAGTATTACTAGAGTATCCTGTAGCCTAGGCTCCTATCCAGCCTGGGCTAATGAAGGGCCTATATTAACAATCAGTATTCTAGGCTCCCCAAAGGTTTAGGTTTGTCCTGTTCGCTTTAGCGGCAAATGACCAAGGCATGTGCCCCACGTCGGTCAATTCCTCGTCAATATTTAAATTTTTTCAAGCCACAAGTGCATCTTGCTGATGCATATTCCTCCTTTACTTATTTTCAAGCACGTTTGAAACCCTTACTGTACCATCTCATCGAATCTACCCACCTCAGTCCAACCTCCAATTACTATCCTTCTACGATGAAGGTCTTCCCTGAAGCGGACGTTATCTGGTGGAATGCGAACTCTTACTACATTCAATGTCCATTTTGCGAATCAGTACATTGCCATGGCGTAAACTGGAAGGCAAACAAGTTGAGATGGTCGCATTGCGAGAAGATGGAGAGTTACCTTTGCTGCTTCCCATTGAATGATCAAGGCGAGGTTGCGTATGAAATTGACAAGAGACGAGGACGATATATCAATATTTGCGTAGCCCATGATAGGGATACCGAGTATTACGGTGGGAATGATGATGATGCCACTGCCGATGATACTGGTAATGAGGATGATAAGGAAGTTAATCGTCTGGCGATCGACTTGGCTCGAAAGGCTACAATCGCAGCACAGAGAGAAGAAACATATGCGAGTATTCTTGGAGATTCAAAAGAACTCGTCACTGTCAATCCAGGACACGGTATTGCACCATTTGAGCAGAAGCGAATTTTTTGGCCAATCAGCGACTGTGTCAACGGGGATACAAGAAAGGTGCAGAGATATCTGGAAACTTCTACTGAAGCGACATTATTTGTTCGAGGAAGACATTCTGATGGTAAAACAACCCTTATCAGTGCAGCAGCTGAACAGAGTTCGGAGATGATATCACTTCTCATCAAACACGGAGCTGAGGTGAATGCTGTTGACAATTATGGAAGGAGTGCTCTCATGGAGGCAGCGCTTTTTGGCCGGCTTGATAATGTAAAGGTTCTCCTAGAACATAATGCAGACAGATATACGAAGGACGACAAAAACCGACTTGCCATTGATTTTGCTCGAGAACATCACAAAAATCGACAAGAGAGATACGAGCGTGTCGGAGGCGACCTAACATCTTCATCTAATCGACGGCTGGGCTATGTTGAGGACACATTCAAAAGGGACATTGACCGCCGGGAGATTGTACGGCTCCTCGGCGGAGAAAATAGGAAGTCAAAGATTGTTTTTGGGAGCCCTCCCACATTATCATTGACTAAGTCCTATTCATTCACGCGTTCACCAATGCAAGACTCGCTTGTATTGCACGGTCCGATCGAAGAGTACCCAATCACTCGGGGTGGGAAGACGGTGGCGCGGTTAGAACGAGGAGGAAAATTCCCGTCCATTGGCGCTATGAGCGGCTGGTCACATGGCTCGATGCAATCCCTCAGAGTCGATGGTCGGCAGTGGACGGATGATGTGTTTTATATCTCGGAATTAGCGGGGCATATCTTGCCTTCCCACCACAATGATCGGGGTAAAGACGGTCGATACGGTGCATGCCACGCAGAAAAGCAGTTGATAGCATATTTCATCGACCGCCATGTTTTCCTCCCACGCGATGGCCTTCCGGACCCGAAACTGGAGGAAACGATCGAGCGGGTGGAGGAGTCCCACGAGCGGTTTCTTTCATTCACTGATATTGGGCGTCAAGTGAAATCCCTTAAAGAGAGGAAGGACGTTCTCGATCATGAGCTGTTCGACGGAGACGAAAAGCTCATCGGAAAACATGATAAGATTAAGACACTGGAGCTGGAGCTCAAATCGGTTGAATCAACCCTAGACGGGCTAATCGCTATTACCCGTGCCCGACCATTATTGAAACTAGAAGCCCGACTGAAGATACTACATCAGCGACGAGACAAACATGCCGATCTGATCGACATGGCTGATGCGCCGCCACCAGCTTCCTTAACCGAGGCGGTTATTTTGATTAGTTCGCCTCCCTGTCAGGACTGTATCGTGTTCAAAGACAAAGTTAACAAGCGCTTTGGACTATCTATACAGCTATTTGCGGCACTCTGACTTAATTCTGAATTTCAGCAAGGTGGAATGGCTCTGTATGATGGCTTGAAGTGAGGTTACCGAAATATCTCGCTCAGACTTAAAGAGCATAATAAAAAGCCTCAGTTCCAGAGCTAAGGCCAGCAGAAGAGCCTCTTGAGGTTCGCTATGTATCCAAAATCCAACTCCCATCCTCTGCTGCAAGCATCCCCAGATACCATAGAGCTAATAGTACCGATAATACTCCTACACCTCCACGCGTCCAGGGCACAGCCGTGGAGACCGCTAGACGACCACTCCCCTCTAAATACTTGACAGCAACAAGCTCCGTGTCCGTCAGAATATAGCCATATTGAGCGTTATGCTGACGCATGTAGAAATTAACCTGAGCCAAGACCTACTTGTACTCACGCTGTTCTGCCAAAGTCTGGGAATAACGCCATGAAGACTGCCATTTCCAGGATACCTTCAAGTCCCCTGGAGCTCGATTCGGACTCGAAGCAGCGCTTCCTCCGACTGCTGTGAAAGCAGTATCGGGTCGAAACAGATCTATTATAGACGCTGCACTTCCTCCATCAAACGTGACCGGCGAGAGTCGTCGCATCGCAAGTTCAGGTGCAAGTTGCTCGAAAGCAGCCCGAAGTGACCGCCTCACACGAGGCAAAATTATTTCGGCAAAGCGTAGCTACAACTGGGGCTCGTCTCTTATCGAGGCAGGTGGGGACGCGATGGGCTCAGATTGAATCTGTTTCGATTGCAGTGGAACACCATATCGCTGAATGATTGTGGAGTAGTTGAATTCGAGCCAAGAAACCACCTCGTGGATATCCTCTGCACCGTAGCGAGGATTTGTTGTGTTGCGGGATGGGGCAGTGCCACCTACGGGAATCGGTGGAAGGCCAACGGAAAGGTAATCGAGCAGATTCCAGAGAACCATTTCAAGCTATGTGCTTTTATCTGGTATTCGATGTCATTTCCCTATCCATGGTTGAGATTGAGACTCCGGCCAGGAGATGCGGGGTAGATTTCGGTTAGATGGTTCTTCCACTATCCGACCGCTCGTTCTGCTTTCATCACGTGATAATATTCGTAATCTGAAAGCAGGGAGCTGGCAGAAGCCGACCACGCCTTGGAATCTTCAAACGACAATGCGCCCTAGCGATTAAGGCTCGCTGGATGTTGTTCCTGCCAAAATACAGATTATTAACGAGATAGGTCGTTCCGATGCGTCCTCAGTGTTTGAGATAGAATTGGAAGGGCGGAAATGTGCTATGAAACTTGTAAGTACCCGAGGTTTCTCGCTCGTTGCTTGTTACTGACTACCCAGTTTCACGACAATGGTGATCCAGGATATGCAGAAAATAGTCGAGACCTGAATCGGTTCCGCTGCGAACTTAACGCCTATATGAATCTTCGCGAATATGGTGTCTGCGAGCGGGGATTCGTCCCATTCTTCTACGGCCACATCGGTCGAATCGACCCTACCGAGTTCCATCCAGCTTGCAACATTTCGCGCGCGATAAATATCATCCTCAAGCAATACTACTCGAATACCTTCCGAATGACCAAAGTCTGAACTGCGAAAACTATTCCGAGGCCTGTTATCACCAAGCAATAGAGGGCATGAAGCAGATACACGCTGCCCACGTTCTCCACCGAGATGTATACCCCAAGAACATACTTCTTGTTCTTGGCGACGAAGCGCGGATGGTATGGGTCGATTTCGATGTCGCAACCACCTTTTCGATTGAGGGGCCACATGAACAGCGGTTGAGTGAAAATGAAGATAGGCTTATTGCAGAGTTTGGGGAATTTCTGGTTTGACCAGCTCTGGCTCTTTTCATGCTGATGAAACTAACTTCTTCATTGTCTAGCGAGGAGACCAGAGACAAGGGCTCTGTAAGAATACCAAGTGGTATTAGTACAAGTCGCTTTTCTCTCCACTATACTTATTATGCGAATCTCCATCAACTAGCCGTCGGCTGACCCATATACCTTTTATGGTTTCCAGGCGGCAAGCTCTCAGCGCCACACTGAACATCCTACCTACTCACGAACCAGGTGATCCAGACCAAGCCCGTCGATGGTATCGTTTAACGCGCCGATTAGTGATTCAAAGCAACAGTGAGGGCATTTGTGAGCCTGGCGCCCCTTCGAACCATACCATTGTGGCGGAGTAAATGATAACACTTCTTGCACGAGTGTTTTGTAGTTCAGGTTTGGGTAAGGAGCAATGGGTATAGGCGCAAGTAGAGCGTTCGACTGCATCTGCAATGTGAGAGCTCCATACATGATTGACTGACATTCAAAGCTACACCCTCGGGTGCCACTCAACAACCCATCACGTGTCTTATCCAGTCGGTTAACTACACTTGCGATAGCTCCTTGTCTGTGGCTATCCATTGATCCTGGTTTCCTTATTAGCTGAACATGATGAAAGTTGCAGTCGGATCCTGGCAGCCTTGGTCTCGGAATCCAGTGAATCCGCTTTTCTCCAGCTTCGATTCTTTGCTTCGTCGTCAAGCCTCTGCATCCACGCTACCTCCGAGTTTTTCCCAAAGAATCCGGTGGCGACAGACTTTTCGCTTCGGTTCAAGTCCTCCTGGACTAAGTCCAGCCCGTTCAGCGACCCGATTGAGGAGTTCGCAGAGTCGGAATCGCTGTCATCAGCAGTAGCAGACGTTGTATCGAAACCCTTTTGATTTAGGCAGTGAGCCACGCACTGAGTCTTACCCTGAGAGCTGTTTGGATACGCCTAGCCACATCCCCGTCGACCTCCTCCAAATTATGTAACAGCTGCTCATATTGCTCGACCTTCCTCTGCAGGACCGATAGCTGCTTGCGGTCGCGGACCCGCTTAACATCTGTATAGAAACAGCTGACACTGTGGTCTACACACGGTCGGCAGACCGGTTTGTTCCCGTCACACTTGGTCTTCCGCTGTCGACATGGTCCACAGGCTTTTGTGCATCGCCGGACTTGCGACTGGCTGCTGGCGCACGTTATGCGGGGAATAGCAACTTTGCCAGCTGAGCCCGATACTTCGCGGGACGAAGACGATGAAGACGGACAGGGATATGAGCCCGGTCGGTCCACGAAACCCAGCAGAGAAGACGGACGAAAGGACACAGGAATAACCTCCCTTGGGCTCTCGGGGACACAGGGCTGCTTGGTGATTTCTCCAACGGCCGAATTTTCGGGCGTGAGGATAAAAAAAGTTTCGTTGGGCGCCGCGACACCAAAGGGATACGACTCTAGCGCGTCCTTCATCGCACAAGGCGGGGGTGAGGGTGAAACCATTTGTACAACCTATCAGGAATTAGGGGTGGCGTAGGAACGGCCATGAAGTAATCAGGTGGCCAGATAAGGAGAGCGAAGGTTGGAAGTCGCCGGCCATTAATGTCATTAGCCTGAGGCCCCCTTCCGTGGTTGTTGGGGAATGAATCAAGTATGGTAGCGCATTCCCGCTCCCGTGTAACCTTTCGCGCAGTGTAGCCTGCTGCAAGCGGCAATGTTTCCAATCAGTCTAGATGCCCGACTGGCTCTCGAACAACGACTGCATCCTCCATCATCCCGATAAAGTGATAAGGGATGGTGGCTTATGATGCCCGGCAACGTACTTGCGAGACGATCGTTCCCTCCTACTATCGTTTCATACGCTACCATTCACATGGTACTGTGAGACAGCCATCAAGGTGTTGAGAGGGTATATTACCTCTTCGCCGGAAGAAGGCAGAGGGCACCTTGGCGACCAGAAACTGGATATACACCTGGGTCATACGAACGCGCTCAGATCCTTGGTTTCAGCCCAACACCGGCACGAATGCCGGCTGAACCCCGCGGGCGAGTCTGGTTGGCCCTGTGACATGCATGCAAACGCTCCTGTGTCTGAAAGTCGTTCGGGGGGGACCACTTTTGTATGGGGTGGTCGTACGGATCTTGCTGGTCAAGCATCATCAAGCCAGAGGTGCAACGCTTATGTCATCACGGCCAGAGGCGGGGCATGGAACGCTGGCTCGGGAGCTATTGGTCATGTGTCATCGACGTCGTCGTTTCATACGCTGGCCCCTCGCCTGATGCTGTATCCCTATTAGACTAAACTACAAACCCGCATTCACACTTCTCACTACCCCCGGAACCCGCGCTGCTTTGCGTATGTCGGCAGCCATGAGTGGCTGGTTCGGAGCTGGGTGAGAAAGTAGACTCAATTTCGAGGAAGAAAGTCGTAAGGCCGGCAGGGCCATATCAATCTGGCTTATTAAGCCAGCTAAACTTTATTTTTACTATTAGACAATTTGGACTTACCAAACGTATGCCATTTTCGGCCGCATTCGACGCCATTTTCGGCAGCCATTTGGTAACACGTGACTTCACCCTTCCAACACGCTCCCATCCTCGCTACTACCACGCACCAGTCACACTCGTGCTCAGCGCCCCACCATCGTGGGCGTTTCATCAACTTCAAGCGTCACCCTTTCAGCACCGTCCATCCAACCAGAGGTTGTATGAGGGAGCTGAAAATGGCTTCACTTCATCCCTTCAAATGCGCCCGGGCTATGGCCCGGGCTCCGGCCAGGCCTCGAGGGCGACTCGTTTACTGTGGCCCCTCTCTTCCAGGTTTGTTGTTTCTTTAGTTTTTCCCCCGATCCATCTGCCCGATCACCCTACTTAAGAAGGTCTTTTTCTAGCCTCAAGGTCTTTTCTTGCACCTATAATAGACTCACTTCAGTCTTTATTTTAGTAGTTACTTTACTGGAATTTGCAGTGTCGTTTCCTGTTCTCTGATTTTTATAACCCCCGTGCCTTCTCTCTCAGTATCTGTTCCTCCATTCTGTCAAGTTTATTGATAAAGTGTATCTGTATATAACAGAATTGATCTTTTCTGACAGAGAGCGACTGCAGTGAAAATAATATTGCCAGTAGCAGCCCTGACTGGGATAAGCAGTGGGATGCTATTTATAAAATAAATGTGACTGAGCCAGATATTACTGAGCCGGATAATAGCCTGAGCCTATGAAAACGTCTCCGATCAGATAAGAAAGACTCTGCTTTGGATCCAAATCTATTTAACAAGACAGATAAATTCTATAATGACCCTCTCAATGACACCGGAATTAATCTTTATAAGATTGATAATGATTTTGACAAAGCAGAGGGTACCATTGAATAATAAAAGCGGATTGAAACCTGATAAAAGCGATTAGTGATACAAGCTGAATACTGCCTTTACTGTTCTCTGCTAATACAGGCATAGATATTGTAAAAATAAAATAAAACTAGAACCTAATGTGTAAAAATAGCGGGATCCTAAAGAAGCCCTATATCAGATGTTAAACAACAATCTGTATTAGTTCTTGGGCTGGTTTCTTAAATTTAAGTAAGAAAAGAATAGTTGATGTAACAAGGGCATTCACAAGTCTAGTTTATTAAATACTGACTGGAAGAATCTTTATGGTTACTATTAAAAACTAACTAAGAGTAAAATTGATAATCTAGATGGATTAGAAGTACAGAGGGTTAGTAGTATGAATTATTATTTATTTAATTTATATAACTATCTTAACTAACTGTTTAATTTATAGAGTATTAAGTATTTGGTGGTAAAGTATAGATTAGATATATAATTGAAAAAGAAGACATCAGTCTATATTAAAGATATCAGCTTATTAAATGAAATGATTTTCTTGATTTAGCTAAAAATATTCTATCTTGGATTCCAGTGTGTCCAAGTATATCTGTTCAATTCACTGGTTTTATTCACTGTACACTGCAGGAATGTCTTATTAAGTTTCTAATTTAAGAATCTATAAATCTTACTACAGAAAGATTCTTGTAGCAGACCTTCTATCTTTTTAGTTAAACTGATATTTGATAGATATAAAAAGTTTCTCGGACTGATTAAATTATAAGAGTATTGTCTTTTTTTTTCTTCTTATTTTATAATCTTTAAATCCTGCTAGATCTGTTAATACCAGTTTATTTTAGAAACTATTATCTTTCTAAGATATATCTAAATTGAGTAATACAGGCTAACTGATTACAGGATTATATTTACACTCCCTGAAGTGGTTTATAGACTATTTTTAGTAATATATTTTTATATATTACTATTCAGAGTCTTATTCTATGTTAAAGTATTCCGGAATAACTTGATATTAAAGGTCCAGTTATAGAAGCTCTTTATTAGTAAAGATTGCTAGTAGCTTCTGGTATTCTTAGACTGGGAGAAGGTAGATTAGTATATCTTTTATAAAATAGAATTGGTTAAAGGGATTCTAACTATTCAGTAAATTTAATCCATATTTAAATCCTTTATATCCAGTTTTTTGATTATGTTTAGAGAGATCCGCAAATGGTCCGGGGTGTTTTATATCTATCAGTTCTAGTACAGGGGTGGTAAAGTAATTAATAAGAGTAGTAAGAAACCTTTTTTATATTATCTCTATTTAGAATACTTCTAGCTGCTGATATTTAACTTTAGGATAGGTTAGTAAAGACTAATATATATTGATTATAAAATATACTAGTCTCCAGACTTTTTTTGATTATTACCATCCTTTGTAGATTGACATAGATATAATTCAGGTTATCTGTAGTCTTGACCTAGATATAAAATTGATACAGGCTGTTATATACTAGAATTATTAACAAGACTTATAATGCCTGCAATATTTAACAGAGCGTTAGAGAGTATAGGTAGAGAACTATCCTGAGTTGTAAGAAGCTTGCTGGAAGCTGAGTGAGATTAGTATCCGGTATAGTAAGATCTAGTAACTGGGCCTGCTTTCTTGTATTAAGAGATAAAAGAAAGAGGTAATAAATATATAAAAATAATTATTGAGGGCTTTGCGGTATCAGATTTGAAAGAACTTTGATAAAGAACAAGTATTTTTGGATATTGAAGTGCAATTCTCTAGTACTGCAGTCAAGGAGAAGAAAGAGGATAAACTTTTTAAGAATGCTATGTCTCTAACCCAGCTACATCTTTTATAATGTCTTTTGTCCTATCTGATCTCTAACTCACTGGAGGATAAATAGAATCGGTGTAATGCAGCTGCGGATGCGGTAATATGATATTATAATATCTTTAAAAGAGGCCCTCTGAGAGGCCGGCCAAGGCGAGAAATTATAACTGCTGTATCTGATAAAACTATAACTTAACCCCTGGATGTACCATAAGTTCAAGACAGCGTCAGCACATGTGAAGTGGAATTATATACTGTACAGGATAAGCTGTCACAGGCTATTAAAGAATATTTAAAGAATTCAGAACTGCTAGAGGCCTGCTTTCAATGCTTTATAAATAAGAACCTATCTGAAAAGGTTTGCTGCTGGATATTTTATGATACTAGCTGTATCACACACCACTTTAATACTGTTTATCTGAAGGAAGAGCTGCTTGAGTGTAATTAATATAAAATAATTTTATTATATAAAATAGTATTCTAATACTATATAATTGATGAGTATCGGGTGTACAGTTACTGGCACTGTCCGGACCCAGTGTTTTGAGTAAAAGAATATTAAGCTAACATATATTATATACAGTTTTTCTTTAATAGATTCTAGACTATATAATTATCCGGAGTATTTTTCTATTTTAGTTTATTAGTTAAGGACTGTCTATATTATATTAACTGTCTGCTGTAGAAAAAATACACTGTCCAGGAACTTTAGAACTATAGATATATAATCTGTAAATAGTCTTCTGTTTCTCTTAATACATTCTATAACTGTTACAGACAGTTTTATAGTATAAGTAGTATGAAAGATTTTATTGTATTTATTTCAGATTTATTTAATTCTAATATACTACTGTTACTTACTCTTCTTTAGTACTTGAAGCCCTGCATTATTATATTATAAACAGATAAAATAAAATATTAAATAAAATATTAAACAGCTGTATATTATTCGAGACCCTTTTATATATTATAATGAATTTTTTAGTAGTATCCATACTGCTGCTTCTGATATTTAGCACACTTATTTAAGGTTAAATAACAGATATCTAATATAAATTTAGGAACAGATTCTAAAAGTCTGTTACAGAATATAGGATTATCTCTATTTCTTAAGATCTTGAGATTGTCTGTTATAAGCTGAATAATAAGATCTCTTAGTCTACAGTTGTGCTTTCTTGTTAAGCTGTAAACTTTAATAACAGAGGAGCTAAATGAATCTCAGTCCGGATATTTTAAAAAAGATTTTATAAAGTAATCCTTTACTTTCTTCTTAAGCTTATTAATCTGAAAATAATCACTTTATATGTATATTTAAGCGTGGAAGAAGGCCTGATAATTTTGAATATTTATAGTATTAGTTTTTTGAAATGGATTTGGATATTGTTCAGTATCTGTATTTAACTTAAAATTATTTTCTGTCTATGTTTTAAATGAATATTCAGTACTATTCTTTAAGTTCAGGTAAATTTAGATAATTAGAGTACTGTTATAGATATAATTATCTGTATATAAGAATTCGAGTGTTCTTTTAATAAGTACAGGATTGTAATCTTTAATAATGATCTTGTTATTGCTTTCCTACAAGTTTATAGATTAATTTTATAATTGTAATTAGAAAGAACTGAGATATAATAAGTATCTTATCTTAAAGTAATTACTACAAGTAACTTTAAAATAGTTTAATTAGGGATAGAGAATATTTTAATAGGCTGGAAAGATTTTATTGCTATAATTAATAGACAAATCACTGTACTTCAGATTAAGAAATTGATTAATTTAAATATCAGTAATTATATAAGATAAGATACTAACCGGAGTATCTAATCTAAAGACCAGGTCTTTTATTTTTCTGATAATTTATTTATTTGCAGAAACTGGTTTTATAGATATAACAGTTGTATTAACAGATTTAGATACTGCTGACTTTTCTTTTCTTTTTCTTTTTTTTCTTATTAAGGGCTCGTGGATCTATTCAGATAGAAGAAGGTGGGTCTTATAGAAAACAAAAAAAAGGGTTATTATTACTGCTATTTATAAACAAGTGAATGCGAGCTGCTGTGTGGGAGTCAGAAATTGATTTAGTTATTAGCTTCTTACTGGTACTATACTTTTGCCTTATAGAATAGTATCTGTAGGTCTTGTATAACATGGCCATATATTAGCTATTGCTATAAGAATGTGCTAATAGTAATGGTATAGTAAGTTTGGAAAGGTTATAGAATAGTACCCAGTTACTTTATAAATTTCTAACCCTGAATCTGCTTAGGATCTATAATATAACTGCTTATTTGGGGTATGAAGCCTGTTGTAGTAATCAGAACAAGAAGAGAGTGGAATTCTTAATGTTCTCTAGTTTATAATAACTTGGTTACCAGCTGGGTTTTCTTGTAAAAAAATGGTGATTTATTTTATGGCTATTATAAGTAATCCTGAGCTGACTGGCTATATATTATTCTATTAATTGCCTATTTTTTTTTTTAATTGGTCACTCTATACCAGCATGTGATACAACACAGTCCCTTTCGTGTGTTACAAGAATCTATAGAAATACTGTATCTTTATATATATATATGAGAACTATTCTTTTCGTTCTTTGGCCACCTGCATGCAGTTGTAGTATTTAGATTTGATCTCCTGGTCGTTTAATAGTCCGAGAAGATTCTCGACACGCTGGGCAGACATGCACGGTGCCAAGCGCTTGTTTAGGTATTTCCGGAGCTCGGCTACTTAGCTCCGAAATCTCTCCGGATCTAGGTCGACGAGCCTAGATCCGCGAACTGTCCATGACCAATACTTAAGCCAGCACATAAGCCCTTTCCAATTATGGAAAGCTATTTGAGTGATCCTTTGCGGGTGGAAATGGTGTGACTGGAAGGCTTGCGGTCAGACGCGAGAACTGCGGTAAATGGGGCACTGCGGTCTTCCCTTGCCCGCAGTCTTCTCTTGCCCGCAGTCTTCTCTTGCCCGCAGTCTTCTCTTGCCCGCAGTCTTCTCTTGCCCGCAGTCTTCTGCTGCCCACAGTCTTCTGCTGCCCACAGTCTTCTCTTGCCCGCAGTCTTCTCTTGCCTGCAGTCTTCTCTTGCCCGCAGTCTTCTGCTGCCCACAGTCTTCTCTTGCCTACAGTCTTCTCTTGCCCACAGTCTTCTCTTGCCCACAGTCTTCTGCTGCCCGCAGTCTTCTCTTGCCCGCAGTCTTTCAAACATTTGTCAATTGTTTGTTGGCGCCACCGCCAGAAACTTGGTATGAGTAGTCCACTGAGCTATTTTTTTTAATTCCCTGCACTGTACCGTAATTATGCAAGCTTTATTAGTTTTATGAATGTGCATCCTGTCACGCGGTCAAAAAGCTTAGAGTAGAGTATGAGGTAGGAAACGGAGCACAGCTGGACTGGAATAATTGACACGCTCTATTGAGATCTCCAACTAAAAACTAGGCAGTATGGTCTTGACTATCTAGTTAATAAGGTCTATAGTGAACAATACAATAATACAGCAGGAATGCTGGAGTAGGCTTGGAGCTTAATAGTCATCAGTGCTATTTTGTTTAGTAGAAATGAAGCAATGCAGACCCTCGTGATAAAGATCCAGGTAACATGATAAACCAGGCTATATCCTGTCTGCTTTACCAGTTGAGGCTTAACTGCAAATTCTAGTGTTATTTGCGGTTCCAGGGCCTTCGCATTCTATTATATATGTTATAACCTTACTCTTATTTCTCGATCCTGCTACAGTATTATGAACTTTTTCAGTTGCCCGGGCTTGTGGCTGGTCACTCAGTACGTTCTGCGAATCTTTGATTGTATATCTGGCTGCTAGTTCTTTCCACGTGATCTGTTTCGGCTTTGGATAATATGAAGCCTATAAATCATCTTATTAGAATAGTACTTTCAATATTGCTATAGGAGAATATTGTACCAGCTCCTCCAGTGATGGGGGCTAGTTGCTGTCGGAGTTAAAGAATAGGATTTGGCTAGTTTTCTTGTTTTGGACTATGATGAATATATCTGTATCATACTTGTGACAGTATTTAAAAGATTTGAAGAATAAGTTATCTTTTCGGCGACTTTGTTATTGGTGCTTCGATTTCGGGCTATCTGAAAGATGTTTCTATATTCTTTGCGGTTGTGCTGCCATGGCAGATATCGGTCTTGTCTTGTACTGCCAGATAATGGGGGGTCCAAGCCTGTAAAGGCGCGAGAAAGAAGTGTGCAGTTTCCATTTCTCTTATAGCTGATCGGTTGGCTGAGAGGTCGCGCGGAGAGGGTGAGCTGGGGTGAGCTGAGGTGAGCTGGAGTGATGATGTTGGGTGACAGTGATCTAATTTGTCTGTGAAAGGAGAAACGGGGTGGCAGACAGGCAATCTAAATAGATATTATAGCCTATCTCTTACAATGATGGGATATAAGGGTGCTCTCAGCTTCGGTTAACACGGCACCAGTGAGTGGAGGTCAGAGATGAAGTATCTTATTAGTGTCAGTCTCAAACATTGGCGCACGAGGTGCTAGTTCACGATCACCTATACTATTTATCAAGGGTAAGCACGCAGCACGGGTGCATACTTATTAGGCTCCCTTCATAGTAGTAGCCTTCTTCCAGCCAAGGGTAGCAGGGCCACAAGCGATAGCTGCTATACTGGTTATAAAGAGTTAGAAAAAGGCTCTATTTGGTTATCTAAAAGACTACTTATTTTCAATCGGGATAAAGAACGGCAGAACAGCAACCGGGGCTCGTGGGGTCAAGCGGTAGGGCTCAGGCGGCATAATCTGGCCATAATGGTTTTAGGCAATAGTTCTGGAGATATCTCGGATCTAGGAGCGTGGGCCTAGATCCGGAGAATGTTCGGCGCCAAGTTGCCGAACCTCCAAAATACCTAACCATGCGCTGCGCACCAGCACGTCTGCCTAGAACATTGAGAACCTTCTTCGACTAGTGATTCGGCGAAGGCTCTTATGGTTGACCAAGCACTACGGTCAGAGATTGCAAAAAGTATTTCCTGGTGCATTCCTCAGCAGAAAATTCCATAATTTATACTTTATCTTAATACTTGTAAACATATGTCTAGACATCTTCCTCTATACTTCCCCGTATTAGTGACGTCTTGCCTGATTCTAGACCATTATGTCTATATAGTAAAGAAGCCAGTACGGTCGTTCCGGAATTATGTTGATCCGCTGTCATTCCGATGAACTAATCACTTTCCATGAAATGACACTTCTGGAAAGGCGGTTGAGCAATTATGTAATCAGAAGAAGTAAAGCCAACGACTTTATACGGTACAAGTGGCGCCATATGAATATTAATCCAGGCTATCTTCTGAGTCTTCTCTTCCCACGTTCTTCAAGCCAGCTTTTGATCTCACCAACAAACCGGCGAGCAGCACTAACTTTCACGCCTTGGCTGATGAAAACCCCCGAGTCCTGATCCTTATGAATCTGTCTCAGATTCAGACAGTTCTCCAATGCCACATTGCGGGCTATGTCCATCTGTTCCTTGAAAGAATCACAACTCACACGGGATTTTGCCAAGCCGTGTACTCATCGATCGCTGTGTCAAGCGGGCCCGGTATATCAATAGGCCCACAACTGACACTCGGAGACGCGTTACTGTACATCTGCGAGGGATGAGATGGCTGTGACGGGAGGACATTAATGTTGATTGGCGGCCACATTGTCCTATCCTGTGTGTTCTGGCCCCCTTTCTTTTGTTCCTCCTCGCCGTACAACTGCTGACGAATATCTTCTGGAACGTCCTCGTGGGTCTCTAATTCACCACCATTCTCGACGAACTTGATCAGACTTCTTTGATGATGGGTTTTCAATTTGTAATGTTTTCCCCCAAAGGGTCTTGCCAGCAATACTGGCCATCATGGCGACAGGGTGGGCCTGGACAACGCAGCCTGGAGACCGTCGGTTGTTTGTTCTTCCGTTTCCGGGTTCATCATCTTGGAAACCTAGTTGATTGGATGGACCTTGGTACGAGGGGGAAGAACGCCCCTCAAGTACATGGTCCGATGAAATGCTGAACACGGATGGCGTGCGTTCGCGACTGTAATAACCAGGGGTGGGGGCATGCGACGGCGTTTCTTCCCATGGACCGAGGTATTGGAACTGAGAGGGGTAATCATCACTACAAGGACTGAACGTCACACCCTCGAGGCAGGAAATGCCACCGAGGAGCCTAATCAACACATGCATGTTAACCTGCAAAGCGCCAGGATTCAGTTCAACCATCTGTCAGGAGGTGCACCAACTCACAGGCCTAATACGAAGATGAGCAAAGTCATAGGTGTCGCAACTCTACGACGGAATAATGTAACTAGAGCTCTGCCGTCTTGGTAAAGCAGAATAAGCAATACCACGACTCTAGTTAGATATGATACTTAGGGGAAATGTTGGGAGGTTGCCAAACTGGTCCCTGATGTTTGACTGGTTTGCAAGGAACCTTCTAGACCCGGTACACAGTGTGACGCAACATTAGTATTCATTACTGGAAATGTAACACGAACATAGTTGTTCCCTATAATTTCTAGTCATGGCTTGGTGTGTCTTGGCATTATGCCTACGAATACAGCAATGCTGACGTCTGCCTGGGTATTCACATTCGAGAGTCTGGCCAAGTCACCACATTTCTCTCCGATTCGACAGGATTCTGGTCAGGCCTTTCCTCCCAACTGGTACGTTTTAGTATGCTTGCTGTCGGTGCGGAAATAAGAGATATACCATCCACGGCCAACTCAGAAAACAGAGAAAGATTTTGACTCCAATCCTACAACTGATGAGGATGACTCAGCTGCAGCCGAAGACGTCAAAAGGGGAGAACAATAAGAAGACCATAACTATTTGTTATAATTAGACACTGCGATGACCAGAGGAATGCATACACTGGCTCAAGGAAGTAGAGCAAAAAGAGTGATCGTATTGACCTTATTTTAGCTACGGCCGCCGAAGCGTAGAGCCAACATGATGGCTAACGTGCTCTGATCACGTGATTATCGACCTTATATTCTTGGGTCTATGTGCGGAACCGAACTTCATCTTTCTTTGTGCTACCTGACTCTTGGTTTCTGTTGGCTAAAGTCGGTATTCTTTCACTGGTAATGATGCTGGTTACTTTATGAATGTATTCAGTTCGGTTATATTCCTAGCAGGACAAGACTGATTCCCTCTTATTGGAGTAACTCTTTGATATCTGAATCTCATATCTGGGAACGGTCGGGGTTTGTATCAGCCAGTCATCTTGGCTTCGCTGCCTTGTGATCATTTCGCCTTTCAAGTCGCAGCATTTTATGAGAATGCGCGGTTTCGGATAAAAGCTTGATTCTATGGATATTTGCTTTATTATTGACCAAGAACCCTCCAGAAAAGCCCCAACTAGTAGTGAGTACTTGGTATGCAATGGGTCTCCAAGTATGAGCTGTTTTTATAGCAAGTATCTCTTCCTGCTCTCTTTCTTTCTTCCACTTCTTTTATCTTCCCTCAGCTCCTCCTTCAACCAACCCCCTTTTCCCCGGAAAAATAATACATCTAAAGTGCCGATTATACTTGATTTATATTTGACCAGTATTGAGTAACTAATGTTGGAGTCCTTCTCTCCCGTTGTTTATTTGTTTTAGGCCTCCGGATAGAAGTCTCTTTGTTGAAGAAAACGGTCGCATATATCACGGATATCGGAGAGGAGTCTATATGTTACTGTGTGATGAAAAGGAGCAGGACTGTCTTGATCTATTTTATAAGCTATTTACAGTAGCACGGGTGTCTGCGAGCTTAATCTACGTACTATATTCTAGGAATGGCAGATTCTTAGATGTGGGGTGCGGGACTGGGATCTGGGCTATCGATGTTGTTCATGAATATTTTGATGTTTTTGTTGTTGGGGTGGATTTAGTACTTATATAATCTTTTAATTATTTCAATAACTGCCAGTTCTATGTGTTTTTTGACTTTGAAAGTTCTTGGATACTTGGAGAAGATTTCTGGGATTTTATCTATTTGCAGATGGGTTGCAGCAGTATTGTAGGTTGGCAGAATCTCTATAGATGGATCTTAAGGTATCTTTAATTAGGGGTGTGGTTTAAACAGGTGGAAATAGATTTCGAACCTTGCTGTGATGATTGTTCTTTAGACGGACTGGTACTAGACTAATAGTATCAGTATCTGAAGCAGGTAATACAAGCCATTATGTGGTTTATAGCCTATAACTTGTGTAATACAATCAGAGCTCTTGAAGAGGCAGGCTTTAAATTGATTATTAGATGATGAGATTGTCTCTCAATGCTTGGTATTGTGATGGATATGAGAGGAAGGTCGTACGCTGGTATAATCTAGTATTTTCTGAGAGTCTTGAGATGTTTAGTCTTGTCTCTTTCAGTCGCGTGTTTAAGTGGCTTTTGGATAGGATCAGATATCTTGCAGCTGAGGCTAAATCAGAGGTCTTTAATAAAGAATTCTATGTTTATGATATCTTATATATATACCAAGCCCGGAAGCCGGGCGGCCGGGCCCATTGACAGTCCTCTGGGGGGATTATTCTAAGCACTAGCTTAAATGCAGGTTTTATTCTGATTATTTACGTGCGGTGTTTAGTGGCAGGCTTGTTCTTATCAGCCGGTGAGATAGCTATGATTAAGGAATTCCGCTGTGACTGTGATGGGCTTTAGGACACTCCGGCGGCCCCATAAATGACTATAGCGTATTGCTTAGTTAAGGAGCTAGACAGCTTAGAAAAGAAGCATCCTTTCTAATTCCTGCTCTGGCGGGAGAAAGGGTATTTATGTATATCTGTAATAAGATTAGTAAGGAATGGGATAAAGAAAGGAGGCCCTTCTAAAAAGGAGGGCATCTTTACTATATTGATTGGACCGTGCTTGCGCGTTGACTTTTGCAGCTTATTTCCTTGGAAACGAGCCTACCTCTCTATAGTGAGGGGTCAGTTTATGAACCATTATCATTATTAGCTGTATAACTTTGGGCTTTATGATGTATTCTAAAGAGAATGGAGGCTGAGCTTCTTTCTGGTATATTAAAAATTAACCGGCCACTATCCTGAATAGGCAGTTGTGGGAGGGGAGTCTTCAGGAATAGACTGACGGCTCTGTAGGCAAATTCTAGCTCTCCTGTGGACGCAACTTAGAATAACCGGAAACCTTAAGAAGATGCAAATAAGTCTCATAGTAGGCCTTGCTCCAGGTACCCAGAGCTGTGTCGTTCTAGGCGCATGTTAGTAAGATGCCAAGAAAAGTACCCAGCTGGGTACTCGCGAGTCCTTGGTGATATACGTCATTATACGGTAATGGATTGCGTCATTTTGTTTCAAACGGCAATAATGCTAAGAGAAGTACCCACGGGTATACCCCACGGGTATACTCCTGTGGGTATACCCGTGGGTACTTCTCTTGGCGCGATGATGAATAGTGACGTAGGTAATTCTAAGTACCTGTATCGCGTCTCTCTGGGAGACCACCCGTCAGTGCTGAAGCGATAAACATATACATTCTATCAAAAGCAGGGCTAGCCGTCTTGGTCGAGCAAGAGTACGTGGCAGCTTCCGTAAACAAACTGATCGTAATATGGGTGATGGATTGATGGAATAAGCTATCTGAAAGCCTAAGTATTACTGGGAGCATCCTATACTTAGGCTACTGTCCAGCCTGGGCTAATGAAGGGCGTATATTATCCATTAATGCTTTCTAGGATAGGCTATTGAGTAGTATAAGCTGGCCATAAGCCTAGGCTATTGAATAGAGTAAGGTATCAGAAAGCCTAAGTATTACTAGAGTATCCTGTAGCCTAGGCTCCTATCCAGCCTGGGCTAATGAAGGGCCTATATTAACAATCAGTATTCTAGGCTCCCCAAAGGTTTAGGTTTGTCCTGTTCGCTTTAGCGGCAAATGACCAAGGCATGTGCCCCACGTCGGTCAATTCCTCGTCAATATTTAAATTTTTTCAAGCCACAAGTGCATCTTGCTGATGCATATTCCTCCTTTACTTATTTTCAAGCACGTTTGAAACCCTTACTGTACCATCTCATCGAATCTACCCACCTCAGTCCAACCTCCAATTACTATCCTTCTACGATGAAGGTCTTCCCTGAAGCGGACGTTATCTGGTGGAATGCGAACTCTTACTACATTCAATGTCCATTTTGCGAATCAGTACATTGCCATGGCGTAAACTGGAAGGCAAACAAGTTGAGATGGTCGCATTGCGAGAAGATGGAGAGTTACCTTTGCTGCTTCCCATTGAATGATCAAGGCGAGGTTGCGTATGAAATTGACAAGAGACGAGGACGATATATCAATATTTGCGTAGCCCATGATAGGGATACCGAGTATTACGGTGGGAATGATGATGATGCCACTGCCGATGATACTGGTAATGAGGATGATAAGGAAGTTAATCGTCTGGCGATCGACTTGGCTCGAAAGGCTACAATCGCAGCACAGAGAGAAGAAACATATGCGAGTATTCTTGGAGATTCAAAAGAACTCGTCACTGTCAATCCAGGACACGGTATTGCACCATTTGAGCAGAAGCGAATTTTTTGGCCAATCAGCGACTGTGTCAACGGGGATACAAGAAAGGTGCAGAGATATCTGGAAACTTCTACTGAAGCGACATTATTTGTTCGAGGAAGACATTCTGATGGTAAAACAACCCTTATCAGTGCAGCAGCTGAACAGAGTTCGGAGATGATATCACTTCTCATCAAACACGGAGCTGAGGTGAATGCTGTTGACAATTATGGAAGGAGTGCTCTCATGGAGGCAGCGCTTTTTGGCCGGCTTGATAATGTAAAGGTTCTCCTAGAACATAATGCAGACAGATATACGAAGGACGACAAAAACCGACTTGCCATTGATTTTGCTCGAGAACATCACAAAAATCGACAAGAGAGATACGAGCGTGTCGGAGGCGACCTAACATCTTCATCTAATCGACGGCTGGGCTATGTTGAGGACACATTCAAAAGGGACATTGACCGCCGGGAGATTGTACGGCTCCTCGGCGGAGAAAATAGGAAGTCAAAGATTGTTTTTGGGAGCCCTCCCACATTATCATTGACTAAGTCCTATTCATTCACGCGTTCACCAATGCAAGACTCGCTTGTATTGCACGGTCCGATCGAAGAGTACCCAATCACTCGGGGTGGGAAGACGGTGGCGCGGTTAGAACGAGGAGGAAAATTCCCGTCCATTGGCGCTATGAGCGGCTGGTCACATGGCTCGATGCAATCCCTCAGAGTCGATGGTCGGCAGTGGACGGATGATGTGTTTTATATCTCGGAATTAGCGGGGCATATCTTGCCTTCCCACCACAATGATCGGGGTAAAGACGGTCGATACGGTGCATGCCACGCAGAAAAGCAGTTGATAGCATATTTCATCGACCGCCATGTTTTCCTCCCACGCGATGGCCTTCCGGACCCGAAACTGGAGGAAACGATCGAGCGGGTGGAGGAGTCCCACGAGCGGTTTCTTTCATTCACTGATATTGGGCGTCAAGTGAAATCCCTTAAAGAGAGGAAGGACGTTCTCGATCATGAGCTGTTCGACGGAGACGAAAAGCTCATCGGAAAACATGATAAGATTAAGACACTGGAGCTGGAGCTCAAATCGGTTGAATCAACCCTAGACGGGCTAATCGCTATTACCCGTGCCCGACCATTATTGAAACTAGAAGCCCGACTGAAGATACTACATCAGCGACGAGACAAACATGCCGATCTGATCGACATGGCTGATGCGCCGCCACCAGCTTCCTTAACCGAGGCGGTTATTTTGATTAGTTCGCCTCCCTGTCAGGACTGTATCGTGTTCAAAGACAAAGTTAACAAGCGCTTTGGACTATCTATACAGCTATTTGCGGCACTCTGACTTAATTCTGAATTTCAGCAAGGTGGAATGGCTCTGTATGATGGCTTGAAGTGAGGTTACCGAAATATCTCGCTCAGACTTAAAGAGCATAATAAAAAGCCTCAGTTCCAGAGCTAAGGCCAGCAGAAGAGCCTCTTGAGGTTCGCTATGTATCCAAAATCCAACTCCCATCCTCTGCTGCAAGCATCCCCAGATACCATAGAGCTAATAGTACCGATAATACTCCTACACCTCCACGCGTCCAGGGCACAGCCGTGGAGACCGCTAGACGACCACTCCCCTCTAAATACTTGACAGCAACAAGCTCCGTGTCCGTCAGAATATAGCCATATTGAGCGTTATGCTGACGCATGTAGAAATTAACCTGAGCCAAGACCTACTTGTACTCACGCTGTTCTGCCAAAGTCTGGGAATAACGCCATGAAGACTGCCATTTCCAGGATACCTTCAAGTCCCCTGGAGCTCGATTCGGACTCGAAGCAGCGCTTCCTCCGACTGCTGTGAAAGCAGTATCGGGTCGAAACAGATCTATTATAGACGCTGCACTTCCTCCATCAAACGTGACCGGCGAGAGTCGTCGCATCGCAAGTTCAGGTGCAAGTTGCTCGAAAGCAGCCCGAAGTGACCGCCTCACACGAGGCAAAATTATTTCGGCAAAGCGTAGCTACAACTGGGGCTCGTCTCTTATCGAGGCAGGTGGGGACGCGATGGGCTCAGATTGAATCTGTTTCGATTGCAGTGGAACACCATATCGCTGAATGATTGTGGAGTAGTTGAATTCGAGCCAAGAAACCACCTCGTGGATATCCTCTGCACCGTAGCGAGGATTTGTTGTGTTGCGGGATGGGGCAGTGCCACCTACGGGAATCGGTGGAAGGCCAACGGAAAGGTAATCGAGCAGATTCCAGAGAACCATTTCAAGCTATGTGCTTTTATCTGGTATTCGATGTCATTTCCCTATCCATGGTTGAGATTGAGACTCCGGCCAGGAGATGCGGGGTAGATTTCGGTTAGATGGTTCTTCCACTATCCGACCGCTCGTTCTGCTTTCATCACGTGATAATATTCGTAATCTGAAAGCAGGGAGCTGGCAGAAGCCGACCACGCCTTGGAATCTTCAAACGACAATGCGCCCTAGCGATTAAGGCTCGCTGGATGTTGTTCCTGCCAAAATACAGATTATTAACGAGATAGGTCGTTCCGATGCGTCCTCAGTGTTTGAGATAGAATTGGAAGGGCGGAAATGTGCTATGAAACTTGTAAGTACCCGAGGTTTCTCGCTCGTTGCTTGTTACTGACTACCCAGTTTCACGACAATGGTGATCCAGGATATGCAGAAAATAGTCGAGACCTGAATCGGTTCCGCTGCGAACTTAACGCCTATATGAATCTTCGCGAATATGGTGTCTGCGAGCGGGGATTCGTCCCATTCTTCTACGGCCACATCGGTCGAATCGACCCTACCGAGTTCCATCCAGCTTGCAACATTTCGCGCGCGATAAATATCATCCTCAAGCAATACTACTCGAATACCTTCCGAATGACCAAAGTCTGAACTGCGAAAACTATTCCGAGGCCTGTTATCACCAAGCAATAGAGGGCATGAAGCAGATACACGCTGCCCACGTTCTCCACCGAGATGTATACCCCAAGAACATACTTCTTGTTCTTGGCGACGAAGCGCGGATGGTATGGGTCGATTTCGATGTCGCAACCACCTTTTCGATTGAGGGGCCACATGAACAGCGGTTGAGTGAAAATGAAGATAGGCTTATTGCAGAGTTTGGGGAATTTCTGGTTTGACCAGCTCTGGCTCTTTTCATGCTGATGAAACTAACTTCTTCATTGTCTAGCGAGGAGACCAGAGACAAGGGCTCTGTAAGAATACCAAGTGGTATTAGTACAAGTCGCTTTTCTCTCCACTATACTTATTATGCGAATCTCCATCAACTAGCCGTCGGCTGACCCATATACCTTTTATGGTTTCCAGGCGGCAAGCTCTCAGCGCCACACTGAACATCCTACCTACTCACGAACCAGGTGATCCAGACCAAGCCCGTCGATGGTATCGTTTAACGCGCCGATTAGTGATTCAAAGCAACAGTGAGGGCATTTGTGAGCCTGGCGCCCCTTCGAACCATACCATTGTGGCGGAGTAAATGATAACACTTCTTGCACGAGTGTTTTGTAGTTCAGGTTTGGGTAAGGAGCAATGGGTATAGGCGCAAGTAGAGCGTTCGACTGCATCTGCAATGTGAGAGCTCCATACATGATTGACTGACATTCAAAGCTACACCCTCGGGTGCCACTCAACAACCCATCACGTGTCTTATCCAGTCGGTTAACTACACTTGCGATAGCTCCTTGTCTGTGGCTATCCATTGATCCTGGTTTCCTTATTAGCTGAACATGATGAAAGTTGCAGTCGGATCCTGGCAGCCTTGGTCTCGGAATCCAGTGAATCCGCTTTTCTCCAGCTTCGATTCTTTGCTTCGTCGTCAAGCCTCTGCATCCACGCTACCTCCGAGTTTTTCCCAAAGAATCCGGTGGCGACAGACTTTTCGCTTCGGTTCAAGTCCTCCTGGACTAAGTCCAGCCCGTTCAGCGACCCGATTGAGGAGTTCGCAGAGTCGGAATCGCTGTCATCAGCAGTAGCAGACGTTGTATCGAAACCCTTTTGATTTAGGCAGTGAGCCACGCACTGAGTCTTACCCTGAGAGCTGTTTGGATACGCCTAGCCACATCCCCGTCGACCTCCTCCAAATTATGTAACAGCTGCTCATATTGCTCGACCTTCCTCTGCAGGACCGATAGCTGCTTGCGGTCGCGGACCCGCTTAACATCTGTATAGAAACAGCTGACACTGTGGTCTACACACGGTCGGCAGACCGGTTTGTTCCCGTCACACTTGGTCTTCCGCTGTCGACATGGTCCACAGGCTTTTGTGCATCGCCGGACTTGCGACTGGCTGCTGGCGCACGTTATGCGGGGAATAGCAACTTTGCCAGCTGAGCCCGATACTTCGCGGGACGAAGACGATGAAGACGGACAGGGATATGAGCCCGGTCGGTCCACGAAACCCAGCAGAGAAGACGGACGAAAGGACACAGGAATAACCTCCCTTGGGCTCTCGGGGACACAGGGCTGCTTGGTGATTTCTCCAACGGCCGAATTTTCGGGCGTGAGGATAAAAAAAGTTTCGTTGGGCGCCGCGACACCAAAGGGATACGACTCTAGCGCGTCCTTCATCGCACAAGGCGGGGGTGAGGGTGAAACCATTTGTACAACCTATCAGGAATTAGGGGTGGCGTAGGAACGGCCATGAAGTAATCAGGTGGCCAGATAAGGAGAGCGAAGGTTGGAAGTCGCCGGCCATTAATGTCATTAGCCTGAGGCCCCCTTCCGTGGTTGTTGGGGAATGAATCAAGTATGGTAGCGCATTCCCGCTCCCGTGTAACCTTTCGCGCAGTGTAGCCTGCTGCAAGCGGCAATGTTTCCAATCAGTCTAGATGCCCGACTGGCTCTCGAACAACGACTGCATCCTCCATCATCCCGATAAAGTGATAAGGGATGGTGGCTTATGATGCCCGGCAACGTACTTGCGAGACGATCGTTCCCTCCTACTATCGTTTCATACGCTACCATTCACATGGTACTGTGAGACAGCCATCAAGGTGTTGAGAGGGTATATTACCTCTTCGCCGGAAGAAGGCAGAGGGCACCTTGGCGACCAGAAACTGGATATACACCTGGGTCATACGAACGCGCTCAGATCCTTGGTTTCAGCCCAACACCGGCACGAATGCCGGCTGAACCCCGCGGGCGAGTCTGGTTGGCCCTGTGACATGCATGCAAACGCTCCTGTGTCTGAAAGTCGTTCGGGGGGGACCACTTTTGTATGGGGTGGTCGTACGGATCTTGCTGGTCAAGCATCATCAAGCCAGAGGTGCAACGCTTATGTCATCACGGCCAGAGGCGGGGCATGGAACGCTGGCTCGGGAGCTATTGGTCATGTGTCATCGACGTCGTCGTTTCATACGCTGGCCCCTCGCCTGATGCTGTATCCCTATTAGACTAAACTACAAACCCGCATTCACACTTCTCACTACCCCCGGAACCCGCGCTGCTTTGCGTATGTCGGCAGCCATGAGTGGCTGGTTCGGAGCTGGGTGAGAAAGTAGACTCAATTTCGAGGAAGAAAGTCGTAAGGCCGGCAGGGCCATATCAATCTGGCTTATTAAGCCAGCTAAACTTT
>KV907518.1:42813-62851 GCA_001990825.1 Aspergillus carbonarius ITEM 5010
GGGATTTGCAATATTTCCAGAGTTGAACAGCATATTATCACCAAGCGGATGGACACCCTGATGAGGATCAAAGAAGTTTGCCGCAGCTTCAGAGCTGAACGGTATATCATCATCAAGTGGACGGATGCCTTGATGAGGATCAAAGAGATTTGCCGTATTTTGAGAGTGGAACAGTATATTATCACTAAGCGGATGGGTACCCTGGTGAGGATCAAAGGGATTTGTCGCGTTCCGAGAGATGAACAGCATATTCTCACCAAGTAGAAGATTATCACCAGGAGAATAAAGCTGTACGGGGACACAAGGCATGGGAGAGTTGTCGCATGTTTCTCGAGTCTGTTTTTCCTCTTGTAGCTGTGATGGCTGCGTTCTAACCGAAGCCGCATTCTGAGCTCCGCTAAGGTGCGCAGTAGAGTTTCCACTCGAGCCCGGCGGTTTTTCTAGGGAGCTGAAGGTGCCATGTCGCGGCGTGGGAGAATTCTGGATGACTTGGGTTTCATTGTGGCGAGAGGTAGTCGGAGGCGCTGAAGGTTTCTGTAAATGGTTCATTCTTGCGGCCTTTTTCCGGAGGCGCCTTCGTGTCGAATTTGAGGGAAGCCGCGGCTTCGAATTTCCAGATCGTCTAAACGGACAGGTATTTAGAATGCATAAAAATGCCTCCCGCATATCATTTTGATGCTTTTCATCATAGGTCGCTTCCCCGAACGCAACAAGCGCCTCCATCTCAATATTTTCTATCTTAGCCCTTTCAAAACTAGACTAAAGTTAGCTGGTATACATTCCTCGAAAAGGGCAGACTGACTTAGATGAAGTAGCTTGCAGGGGGGTTAATACCAACTCTTTTCTCGCCAGTGACGAATACCTTTGCCCATACCTTTGAAGATGGATACATTTATTACATAACTTCTTAATATCCTTTCCAGGATAAGCTTGTGCCACAATATTTCTGACAGCTGCGGTAAGAAACTTGACTGACTGGGCCTGGAAAGATGCTCGTAATCGCAGTATTTCCCTTTGAATGATGTCATGAAGAATAATAAGAAGGACCCTGCGGCGTGCAGAGACTTTCTCATAGTCGTCAGTGTTTTCATCACAATCCACGAATGTTGGGACTTTGATCTCCAGACATTCCCGTACCCACGCGCCCTCTGTACGGTAAGGTTCAAACCCCCAGAATTCAGCCGAAGGGTCTGAGGTCCAAACGCCCAAAGTATCAGATGTAACAGTGTTTTTCCAATGTTTTGTGAGAGTGACAAGCCGTTCTATTTGTATATTCGATAGCTTCTGGCCCTTTTTTGACGCCCATTCCTGGAACCAAATGTCCGCGTCCATCTCGAAAACAACGGCGCTGAATCGGACTGAAATGTTACTATAACTGAGCATTCTATCAAACAAAGATAATAAGCCATCCATCCAGGGCGCAAGTAAATAATTACTTACAGAATCCCCGTGATATCACATCAATGGCAACCTCCCCTGGTCTGACAATGGGCTGAGGTGAAGTGAGATGAAAAGAGAGCAATGCTCAAACCCCGCAGTCCTGGAGGTCGCCAGAATGCTTTCTAAGCTTATAATCTCACGTGATTGGCAGCTTATTGAATCTACTTGGGTAAAAGGCTCCAGAGGAACAACTTGGCGACGATATAATAGTGCCTGCTGAAGTGTTTTCCAAAGAGACGATATCCAGCTCTTCTACAATAATCATTGGCATCCTGATAGGCACATGGAATCACACTTCTCGATCATTGACCCAAGCGAGATATCTTGCCCATATGGAAGTCTCCCTCCGAAGCAGCACCGCTCGAGTTTCCTTCAGGAAGCAACGCCCAGCCGCCCGTACCCAAGGAGTCGTTCTTCCGAATAAGATTGCTAGCAGGGTCTAAGAACGGCGTAACCATAATGGGAAGAGACGATTGTCTCAAATGAGAAAATGGTTTTATTCGCTTGTTCTAATAACAGTAAAGCTGTGTCTTGGACTCTAGCGGATTTTGAGGTCGAAATTGTTATTCCAACATGGATGAGGTCTCCGAATACGCTAGCCAGTATTAACTAGTCGAGCTCATGATCGCGGGTAGGGTGGGCGAAGTGTGGTCACGTTGCCCACCTTAAGACGAAGAGTTGTGCCTGACCTCAAATTTCGCACTTGATGCTGCCAAAGATCTCCCAGTAGCGCCGCTAGGTCCTTCACCATCCTTCTTCAGGACCGGATTATGTTGACATTCATGGTTCGGACGGCTTATTTTACGTTTGGTGGAGCTTCCCTGTGAAGTGGGGGTAAGAACCGGACACATTGTGCCGCCCTCTGAGCGCGCGTGCACCAGCCGTCTCGGTCCAGTTTGGGGTCGAATCTTGTGCAATTGCCTGTTTTTTCCCGACGCAGTCAAGGTACATCATGACAGGGTTCTGTTTCTCCGGTAACACATGCTTGCTCACGCGGCAAGGATTAGAGTGTCCGTCGAGGCTAAGATGGCTTGTTCTAAAGAACTTTAGATCCGATTTGACCACCAATACTTACAGGCTGACCTATGATGCTTACATAGCGATTACTCATGCTCATACAGTGACCACTGATAATTACAAGATGGCTACTGAGCCTGACCCGCCTCTAGTAGGCCCTGATCTCATTGGAAGGATGCGGGGGCACCATGGAGTCGAATGAAATTTGTATTGCCAACGGTATTGAGAAGACGGTGTGGGTCTATCTATATTCATTTCACGATCTGGCCAACCAAGGCACCGCGAGAGTAAAGTTGAGATGGAGATCGATACTCGTATGCCATTCAACCTCTCGCACCTGAACGGCTTGCGTTCATTGCTAACATGGACCGCATTTTACCCATTCCCCACAACTTGCCAGACAGGCCTGCTTATTTAACCTAAAACACGCCAACATAAGCCTGTACATCGTCTTGTGCATTACTGTGATTTTACGGAGTAGTTCAATCGTTATTATATGTTCTCCATCAGTGTGTACTTAGATTGTCATTCACGGAGTATCTAGACCAGGATAATCACGTGGTATATCACGTGACTTTAGAGTTGGGCAAAGCTGAAAGCCGCAATCACTCGATTTAACGCCCAACCTTGCGCGCCCCTTGACCTACATTCGAAGCAGAGACCATTTCTATCAACTAATTGCACCAATGATTCCACGCATTCTACGCCCTGATTATACATGGCCGCGGCCCTTAACCTCCACGGTCTCGACGATAACGCCACCTGTTCCCCATGTCCCGTGCAGAACCATCCGGATAGTATGGGGCATCTTGCACAAGTTACTATACTGCTTCTCTTGTTGGTATTGCTCCTGGTTCAGAATCCATTTTGATGCCAACGTCGTGCAATTGCCGTTCGGTCTCGTTATGAAATGGACAGATCGAACGAGTATCGAAGAGGTGGTCTCTATGCAAATGGCAGATGCTGCCGGTATTCCTGTTCCCAAGGTTCTATGTTGTGGTGAACATCCAAAAGCTCCATTCAACAGAAGGATCTCCATACTAATGACC
This sequence comes from Aspergillus carbonarius ITEM 5010, assembly GCA_001990825.1. Classification (NCBI taxonomy): domain Eukaryota; kingdom Fungi; phylum Ascomycota; class Eurotiomycetes; order Eurotiales; family Aspergillaceae; genus Aspergillus; species Aspergillus carbonarius. The sequence goes on from KV907518.1 coordinate 46,320, forward strand.
CGGCTGCCTGGTGTATCTCTTGATAATTCAGATGATGAATTGCAGAGTGACTCCGAGGAGCCGTGGTTAGAGGAGCTTAAAATGTGTATGCATTCTATGCGTCTATGGACTCCTCCAAGTCCGGATTCCATCTGCTCTCCTATCGGGACGTCCCTACGAAGCTCAAGGGTTCCTGATCATATAATGGGACCTTTCACAGATCAGACACAGTTTTTTGAGTATCTGATTTCTCCGGCTTCATCCCATGGATTCGACTCCAGGTTCGAATTTGAGAATGCTCTAGCGCTTGCAAAGAAACTTTCACAGCACAAGTACCGAACCACGTTCACTCATGGCGATTTCAAGGCTCATAACATTCTCGTTGATGACAATGGGCACTTATCTGGGTTTCTGGACTGGGAATGTGCGGGATGGTACCCAGAGTACTGGGAATTTACAACGGCAATGCGATTTGGCAAAGGAAGCTGGTGGTTTCAAGTAGCTTCTTGGATGGGAGGGGATGATTATTCCAATGAGCTGGATTCGGACATTGCTTTGAACCTATTGACAGTTGACTCGTACATAGCAATTTAACTTTTGACATATCCGAGACCAGCTTCTCAGATACTTGATTGGAGGGCATCTATCGCGATTCCAAGGTCAATACGTGTGCAAACGACTCGTATGAGGATATATTGTAGCTAGCCCAAATCAAAGAGCGGCTTGTCTATCTGATGACTGTATGGTCTCATGGTTCGTTTAGGTGTAGCAGTAATTTGATGACGGAAATGAACTATTCTTGAAAACAACAAATCAATGAAGGGGTCAAACTTTTAGGAAAGCGAAAGAATCATGGATTAGCCGCAGTACAGGCATTGCTGTAGATGTTGCGGAGGGCCAGGGCTGGTATGACCACGTGTTGTTTGGGGTCGTCCTGGAAAGAAACTGAAGGGCACGCTACCAAGAATGATGGAACCAGCACTAAGGTCTTGTGCTATGATAAAGGAGTCGCCAAGTCTTCCATGATGATGTAATGAATGCCAATGATCGTTGTGGTTCTTATCACACTAGCTAACTATACTGAGATGGCAGAACCATATGCCAGAACACATATATTGAACCACGAATGAAAGGAGCGAAATACGTGTATGGTTGGACCACAAATGAATCGAGAGAAATTGAAGCAATGAAAACGAAAGATTGTTGGGAGAAGCCAAAAGCAATAGGGAGAGTTCGGCACATCACCACACAAACATGAAACATACCCAACAAGTGGAAAGGGAAGTGTAGATTAAGCACGGCAGCCAATAAAGTGAGCAAAACAATGGCAGTCCCACGTAATCATCCTGAAGGCCTGTACGGCAGGCTTGGCCTCACAGGGACACCTGTGACCTGACGACGGGCCGTGGCTGACTGTTCTTTGCAGCGTCAGCGCTATATTGGTTCCCAAAAGAGATGCACTCCTGCTGCAATGCTTCAGCGTTGTTGCAACGGACTATTCCGGCTTGAATCAGTGACTCCAAGATCACCATCAGCCACACGCGGCATGTAACGCCGGGAATAGAATTGACGTCTCCGTCGCGGGACCTCATAATCTGGTGGAGCTGTTCTTGCTTGGCCACTGGGACACTTGCTATCTCAACAAGGGTGCAGAGGAAATTAGACTTGAATACACCACCAGTCTGGCCGTGATCCGGTATCCATCCACTACCCAGGTTTCTCATATGGTACTTCCATCCGCCCTGAGCGGTATCATGGAAGTAATAACCCCAGTGAAAGTCGTTCGGTCGAGGAGGGTCTGATCGTATATAAAGAACAATGAAAAGTGTGTTCAACGGTAGTCGAGAAAGTGCGTTTTCTTGGCTTTTTTTGATGGCAAGAGCCCTTTCTCTGGCGGACATGGGCGGTTGAGCAGTGCCAGTACCAGAAGACGCCGACATTTTGTGTGGCCGAGTGCGCAAGGTGGGGTGTGAGAGTGTATCTGAATGCGGTGCTTGTAAATGTAGAAAGCTGGACAATACTACACCCGGTGCGCAGCCTTGCCTTTATAATTTCAGATCCATTACGATTCACACTTTCGTCAAGTCTAGAATAATGAAGGTTTGTGCTCAATTGCTACTGGACGATTGGGTCTTTGACACCTCTCCTTTGTTGCTTCGTTGGGTATGAAGACGCCCATGAAAAGAGCCTATCATCCACCAACACCTACGGGTGACCACGAATGATTACACGGTGGCTACCAATAATTATAAGTAGGCCACCAAAACTTGCTACGTCAACATAAAGGATGGCCGGGTATATTACTTATAGATGATGACCCATAATTACATTGGAAATGACTATGAATACATGCGGGCTGACTACCGATAATTGCAAGCCAGCCAAGTCACTACATAGGAAGCGATGGGTGTGCAAAGGTGATGGGTTTTCAAAAGCGATGGGGCTTCAAAGACGATAGGGGGAACAGTGGGTCCTAAATGATGGGGTGCCAACGATGGTGTTCACAACTTGTACTCTTGTTCCAAAGTGTTGGACACGTAAGTTGCGAGTTTGATGTACAAGAGCAATACTCTGCTACTGCAAGCTAAGCATGTAAAGACAACGACGACAGGATATAGGTCCTTGCACAAGTCCGAAGATTACGCAATAAGCTAGCCAGTTGTGATTTTACCCAGCCTCGATATCGAACCACTCGCCGGCGGCCGTATTTGCAAGGGGGCAATACGCCAGGTAAACTATGCATGTTGTGGCTACTTGACGCCAGGGTTCCGCACAGCCACTAATTATGATTGGCTGGAACGGCAAAAAATAAGACCGGGACTGACCGAGGACAAGCTGATATGTTACGGCGACCTCTCCGCATGCCCGCCTAGTTGAGCGTCAACCCCCATTAAGCAAATGGAAAACAGCAGCCCACCCGACTACAAAGCGCTCTATTTGAGGGCTGAGGAAGAGAAGAAATTGGCAGAGGAGGAACGCCAGCGGCAAGCAGAGCTTAGGAAACAAGCAGAGAAACGCGAACGACAAGCTGAGGAACGCCAACGGCAAGCAGAGCAGGAAAGGGACCAGGGAAGAGAACAAACACGACAAACCACCCTTGCAGAGCTACTTTGATACTGCCACAACTATATTTCTTTATATCTGAGAGTCGAAAGTCCGTCCCGTTCTACGACGGGAACACTTTTCCTCGATCTTGACCGCTGCGGTCCGGCGAACCTCACTGCACCTATTCTTCAATTTCAAATCGGCATAGAGCCGTTTAACCTTGACAACCAATCAATTTGCAGGGAAAGTCACTGCGGCGCTAGTACCACGGGCCTTGACGCTCGCGCTCCTCGTCAACCAGGCGCATCTACATCGAAGCACACATCCGCTTAAGGCAGCGCCAGTGATCAAGGATCGCATTCGCCATTTGCAGCAGCGGCGTCGCGCAGCCGATCGAGCGGTGGCCAAGGCAATAACCGCCAACCAACTAGTGGAAGTGAAAGGACCCGAGCCGACCGAGACCATAAATGGACTTCTCGCAAAGACGGGCATTCTACGCGATCATACTGCACCATTACGTGCATCCGCGACTTGGTCAACCGAGAATCTCTGGGTAAAAAAAGGCTTCAGCTGGAAACTCCACAGTGGTCAAAGACATCCATCGGACCGGAAGAGTTCACACGCCCGCTCCATCGTCAACCTGCCCGAGATCGAGATCCCGGATTCGAACAGCTGTATGAGTGTGGTCGGACAGGGTATATTATAAAAGCCACCCTCCTTTCCCGCGGATCCACTGTGATGATGAAAGCTACAACTGTGGAGAAACATCATCGCCTTCAAGCGGAAGTGGGCAATTATCACCGGCCTGGGAACTTACAGGGACAACTCGCCTTGGGACTCTAAGCCTTGCGTTGCATAATGAGACGAGGACTTAGTGAGCGTCCGGAGCACAGCGTTGCGGGTCCCGGAAGCAGAGCACGCCTGGGATATGATTTCGTTTACACCGCAGCGACTCTTAAGCTGCTTATGGGGAATCATTTAGCGACCCTAACATCTCGAATAAGACCCACCCGCTTCGAATCACGCACGCGTCAGGCATCCCCTTATGCCGAAACGCGTACATTTTCACAATAACAGCCCAACAACGACCCGAACGATCGTATGGATTCCCGGACATTTGTCTACCACCAAGGCCCGGTTGATCATCTATTTAGACTGGCTTCATCCAACGATTCCACCACTGCAATTAGCGAAATTTGGGTTTTATCACGATCCTGATGAGTTCTTTTGCTCAACACTTCGACATTTGACCATCAATACCATCAGCTCGACGTTAGTTTGTTGAATGGAATCGTTCACGGTAGACCATTGTCTAAGCGCAAATGCTCAAAAGGGCCGGCGAAAGTAATTTTCCGGGCATGAACAGAGCGACCAATGAAAAGTCTCAACGCGCCTAAGCTTGTAACCCGAGTAGCCAAATTGATGATACCAACTTGGCTCCTTGGCCAACTCAGAGTCATTCAACATCAAAACAGGTCAGGCGGAGCATTAGGGCCACCAGGCACACAGAGGTCAAGTGAGGATTTGAGGAACCCCGCGGAGACAGGCTTGAGCGGAGTCAAGTCCTCAGGGCAATGTTATACCTATTGAAAGCAGGAATGTGTACGTAAGCGTAGCTAACTGCGAAGCTACTGACAGGCAAAAAATGCAGTTCCCTCCGAGCCACGGTTTTCTAGAGTGGCGGGACGGAGTATGAATAGATCCGCAATCCGAACCCGGGCAGCTAATGAAACGAATAAAGTAGCTCAACTCAACTTTTTTGAAACCAACACACCGGAACAAATCGAAAGACCAACGAACTCCGTGGAAGGCTTCTATTGATTGTTCGCTGCCGAAGGCGGAAGCTGTTTGTACACGCAAATTGATATACGTGGGAACCGAAAGCCATTGAGATGTCCATTGGTTGATAAAACTATAATACATTTTCTTGCAAATTGTCACTTAGCCCCTTCTTTTAGACTCCTGTATCAACTTAACTGAACGTACGAGCACACACCAGAGTGATGACTTAGTACTTCCCCATGTTCAGTCCATGCGATGTGGTAAGCTTTCCTCGCCACGACGGCCAACAGAAACACAGGTGCCCCAACTGCGCTAAAGAGAACCCAGATACATAACGTACTTGATCGCGTCACTCTTACAGTCCCACAGCACTTTCCTCAGCGATAAGACGATCCTGATACTTCGTGGCGATGCTTTGCGGCATGTCCATGAGGTACATGGCCAGTTGTACGTCCGGATCGTGAGGCTTCGCCATGTTGCGCGCACGGACAGTACGGTCAATTTTTTTAATAGGGCCCGCAGCCAATGGCCCAAGATCATGGCATCCTAGCTCTGGAAATAAGCAGTGCAGGTCGAGTCCCACAGCAAAGAATTGTGCAAGAACCGCTAGACCAAGGGTGTCATCAATGCCATCTCGCAGCATGGCTGGAGGAAGCCAAAAGAGCCACTGTCGTAGAATGAGCATGCGCTGGAAAGCCTGATCTGACGAAAGAGAACCAATATCGCCAAGGAATTGTTCCAGAAATTTGACCAGTTTATTCACCTGATTGTAGTACTTTTCCATATGCTCAACTTGTCCCTGGATATGCTGCAGGACTGTAATGGTGTCGGCAAGGCCAGATAGAATCTTATTATTGGACTGGCAGCTCACGATAGAAGACGACTCCAAGGTTCGAAGGTATTGTTCAGTCTCGAGGAACTTTGCCAGCTCGGAATCGTGCCTCCATTCCGGCGGTATAGAATAAAAGATAGATTTCAAACTAGTCTACAATACTATCCAGCTTGACCTAAATTTATCAGCATGCGTAGTAGTAGCAATAAGGGATTCTATACCGTTCACTGTCTGCCTATAATAATAGGATGGTAGCTGCAAGGACTTTGTTATAATTCTCCCTGGTAAGCTTGCTAGAAGCTATTCGTAGTTGCTCGATTGCAGTCTGATGAAAGTAGAAAACTGTCTGTTTTATTTCCACCTTCTGCTTGATTGTAGTTGACAAGGATGCGGATAGGGTGAGGAGCGAGCTCATGACTAAGTTATTGGAGCCTGCTATAAAATAGAATCTGTATATGATATCAGCTCTGGCTTTGATATGGCTTAGGATTACTTATAGAGGCAGTTTCTGGGCCCAGATTGTGTAGTTTCTTATGCCGTGTTGCTCTAGACTTTTATACAGCTTGGTAATAAGATCAATGAGTTTGTTAAGCGGCAAGTAGTTCGGTTTTGGTCTGATAGGCTGCCAATACTTAGGTACTTCCTCAACCTCTGCTGTGTTTATGTATTTGCAGGAGACGTTGTGCTTGATGCAACGTCCATTACGCTGGTTAACTGACTCGGCTCCATGCACTGTGCTCAGTGGGAAGGCATACCATTGCGGCAAGAATTTATCATACTTTTCATGGCGCTGTTTACATGACTTGCAGCTCATGGGGGATTTGTTCTGGTGACAGCCAGGGTTGGGCATCTTGATATGATTTGGTCGGCCAGACTGGGAAGTGAGAAGGACAGTCTCTCACTAAATACTTAGATAGGAGAATCCCTGGGTGATTAGAAAGGTCGCCTTGAGTGTATGCTGAATGACGCGAATTTCCGTTAGCAGATCATATCTAGAAATGGAATTGTCCACTGAAGTCAGCTAAGGCGCTAAAGGTGCGGCCGATAAGCAGATTGGTAGGCCAATCCAGACTGAATATTCGTGTTATCCTGGGCCAGTGGATTTTCGCAAGTGTTTATTACATTTAATACAGCTTTTCAAAACACCGTAATATGGTCTGAAGTGGGTACGAGTGGGGCAAGGAGAAAGTACTGCAGTCCATGGTATGCTGTTCATAACCTTGGCCGAAGTATTCGCGGCACAAAACGCGTGTGGCTGAGTGAAAGATTTCAGGGACATATTTTCCTGGGCTGAGAGGGTTCTCGCCTAATTATTTGTAATATTACAATATCTTATTTGTTAATAAACCATGTGAAAGCAGTATATAATCTACTATATATAGTATTGCCTAAGTGTCTAGAATACTCTTCAGTGTTGTGAAAGTAAACCATCTATTCTATCCTTCTCCAGTTCTTCTGCTTTATACTCGGGTGTTTGACTAGTAATACTAATATATTCTCCCAAAATGAATCTTATCTATGTGGTGTCTAATATTTTGCTATCTGAAGCTATACTAGAGAGACTTATACTGGGCTATGGCTTTTTTGTGTGTCTTTTCTTTCTCTATTTTTAGTCAGATGTTTTGATATATCTGCTCGGTGTATTAGCTGTTCTTGTACTTTTTGTATATGTTGGGCTGATATTCTGGAACAAATTCTAATCTTTTCTCCTTTTTTTTGCGGCTTCGGGGGAGATCAGGTATAGTGATTCTCTGTATGATGATGTTATGTACTGGGTCTCCAAATACCCTTCCCTGAGAAATGTAAAGTATTTTAGTATTACTCTGAAGACCGGCTTTACCTTTCTATGGTATAGAGAGGATACAGTTACTGGTGATAATATAGTTACTTTTTATAAAGATATAATATGATTTAATGATGATCTACGGGATTTCTGGACCAAGTGGGGGGAGTTAAGCAGATAGTGGCTGATTTATTATTTGTCTGTAACTTCTTTTCTTTACTGGTTTATGTATAAGAGGTATCTGTTTGGATTACTTTGTTAGCTATATAAAGATTTTAGTAATCTATGGTTTGATTACAGGGAGAAGCTGATTATCTTTTTCTGGAGTTAGTATGTAATTAAGCTTCTTGTAAATGATATATAAGAAGATGCTAAGGGAAATAAAAGTTATAGGATATAAGTGTATTGAGGGTTGCAGGATGGGTAGAATAAAGAATGGTCTAGTTTTTTATTGATAATCCTATGCTTTTTATCAACCGTTGTTATGAATTCTGATATTAAAGCTAATCTTATTGATGATCTGGCTAAATATCTTGATCCAGTAATGAAAAAATATTGTGAAGAGCGTGGTATTCTGTACTGATGAGGTTATCTCTTTCACGGCCTGCTAGGTACGGGGAAATCAAGCCTGTGCCACACTTTTGCTAGTGTGGCCTGCTTTGATATTTATACAGTCAGTCTCAGTTTTAAGATTATGACCGGGGATCTTCTTTATTGCTTATTTGTATCTCTTCCGAGCTACTGTATTGTGATTTTTGAGGATGTTGATCAAGCTGGTGTCGAGAATCGCAGTGTTAGTAGTATATTGATACAATGTAAAGCTGCTAGTGATGATGATGAAATCAAATGTCTTGATCTTCTAAAACGCACCGAGAGTGCTGAGGGTGGTATAACCCTTTCCGATTTATTTAATGTTATTGATGGGATATCCGCCTGGGAAGGCTGTATCTTAATTATGATTATGAATAAATCTGAGGATTTGGATGAGGCTTTTAAATGTCTAGGCTGTGTAGATTTGCAAATCCGCTTTGATTTTGTGAATATGCATGCTGTTAAAGAACTGTTTCTTATACCTTATGTTGAATATCCAACTGAAAGCTTTATCGTCGATCCAGAAATGATGGAAATCTGCTGTTTATTGAAACCTGTCTTCAAAGATTTAACTCTTGAAATACTGGCTGGTCTAGCAGATTTCTTTGTATGGAAGATTACTGCAGGAAAGTACTCTTCTGCGCAGATTTAAGGATATCTTATGCGGTTTAAAAGCGATCCCGTATCCGCTGAATGTAATGTGGAAGACTGGATGCAGTGAATGGATACAGAGAAAGTAGGAGATATGTTGTCTTGATTCAGTGGCTGCTGATTGCATCTGCTTCTTTTGGTAGCACATGCTGCGGGGTATGTTTTTTTGCATGGAAGGGAACAGGTTGATAGTATGCACTGTATCTATTTAGGGGCTGTGAACTGGGAGCTGCAGAAGATATGTTGATGTTGCTAGGACTGGAATAATTAAGGTACATTTCTCTAGAAGAATGGTGAACGATTGCGATTGTTGGGTTATGATACTGTAAGCTGGATATCATATGTTGGGACCCCATGGGCTCCCGCTACGGTAGGCAACGTACGGTCACGTGACACGTCCCCTACACCGCTAGCTAGTCCATATAGGTGGCCTACGAGGCCTCTAGCTAGATTATCATCCATCTCATTCTACACGGTTGAATCGCCTTAGTAGCCACTCCAACAGGTTATGAGCTCTCTCCGGAACCCCTAGGCTAGCGATATCATCCAGAGGGATCACCCAATTGCTTCATACGAAGGGCCTCCGTCCTCTACTGACCTCCACCGAGGCAACGGTTACGCCTATCGACCTCCACCGAGGCAACGGTCACGCCTACGCGTATAATATCACCACTTAGACGCCTCAGTTACACTCGAACGAACGAACGAACGAACGCGTCAAGATGGCTCCCACAACACGAAAACTTTCTCGGCCGCGCCGGCCGCAGGGGGTAGTATCAACACTTCGGACTTCCTAAACACCGCAATCAACACAGATCCGCGGACACAGGCAGAAGGACTACCATCCCAACTGCCTGGATCGCTTCAAGGAGTCACGGAACTCACGGGCCACGAAAACTTCGAACGCTGGCATCTCTGGGTGGAAACAAGCCTACGACCACTGTCCCTATACCATCTTCTTTGAAAGGACCTACCACGGCCACAAATCGATGATCTGTCATACAATCTCTGGTACAGACTATCCTCTATAATCTGTGCTTGGTTGTTGAAGCAACTATCGCCAGAGATCAGCGAATGCTTTGTTAGAGCCGGGGGAGGCAGGGAATTTGCAGATGATACTTATAATACTATATGCAGAATCGCCCTAGGCGAGGGACTGGTTGAAGTTATTAATATCTGTATAAAACTCGTTTCCGAATGCCGAACAAACTATTCAACGATCGCACAATACATCAACGGCTTCATGAATACCTATACTACTGCGCAGAGAATGGGATGTAAGATGCCTGTTTTTATGGCAACTTGTATACTGCTAAGCAACTTGGAAACGGAATTGCTAATGTGGACTGTACCCATACGAATGATTCTTCCTCTAACTGATCTTGATACGCTGACTAACACGGACTTTTACAAATACTGCGATGAAGCCATAGCTACAGGAAATGGGCTTGATGTAAGGCATCTGGCTGCCTCTGTGCTGACTATACAGATGTCCGCAGCACTTAGAGACACCAAATCAGATTATTGGAAGAAACAGACCTTCCCAGAACCAGGCGTATCGCCTGAAGAACACGTGAAAAAGATGAGAAATCAACAACCGCAATGACTCGATAGGAAATGTGTGTACTGCCGTACGGGTGGCCATACTCCCCTAGCCTGCTATCATCTGAATCCTGATTTTTGACCATCTCACTGGAGGCCTGCCAGAGGCCTCTGGGCATACAATCTACTGAAGGAATCATTAAAAAGGACCGAAATCAGCGTTACAGTGTATAGCGAGTAAGATCCCGATGTTATCGATTTTAGCGGTATGGCAATTGCTGCTAGGGGCAATCCAGCAAACACCTGGATCTACGATACAGGCAGTTCTTACTATCTGACCCCTGATCTCGATTTCTTGACTGAATATCATGATCTTGTACCTCACGAATACTACACCTACGGCACCTCAGAAGGGACTATTGCTACGGCTAAATCGGCCGGCTACACGACTATCTATCTAGAATCCCTAACCGGGAAACTAACGGCGTTGAAGATCAAGGCATACTACCAGCCAAATTTGAAATATGGCCTTCTCTTGGCAGATCGCTTCTGAACCGACTTCAACCTCTACGGAATCATTAAAGATCTGATCCTATGAGACCTAGATACTGACCAAACTGCTGGCTACCTATAGATATCAAAGAACATCACTTTTATCAGACTTACTGAACCAAACGGAATTGCCGCAGCGGCGCCTACTCTCGATCCTCTACTACTACACCGAAGACTCGGCCATACGGGATCTCATAACATAAAACTGTAAAATCATGAAAATTTTGAATGTGAAGCCTGCCGGCTTGCTAAAGCCAAACGCCTTGTATTATGAGACCCTGTCCCACAGACCGCCGATCCCACAGAACTCTGGCATGCAGATGTATAAGCAGTGACTCCAATCGGCTACGGCGGGATCAAATATTACCTGATCATGATTAATAACGCCACACATTTGACGAGGATCGCGCTACTATATACAAAGACTGAAGTCTTGTAAGAACTTATAAAAATGAACTCGCAACACAAGAATCTCGTTGGCCGCTACCCTGCAGCCTGGCACCTAGACGGTGGCTGTGAGTTTGCTCGCTTCAAGTCATGGGCAACCCACAAAGACCGTGGAATTCACATACAGATATCACCACCCCATACACCTGAAGCAAATGGACTTGCGGAAAGATATGGCAGTTTGATAAATCAAATAGCAAGAACAATCATAATTGATTCCGGCCTACCGGACCACCTCTGGCCATTCACCATCAAGCTCAGCGCTCAAATACAGAATCGCCTACCACCAAAAGAAGGAGACCCGAAGAAGACCCCGGCATTCCTATACCGAACATTCTGCAACTTACCAAATCCCAACACCTCGCTTGAAGTCCTACGCGTCTTCAGCTGTCACGTGTACGTCTACATACTTTCGAAAGATTGAATGTAATTCTAGAAGCTGAATCCCAGGGCCTCGGTAAGCTACCTAATAAACTTCAACAGAGATCACGGCCACATTTACCACGTCTGGTTCCCCGATTCCGACAAGATAAAACAATCAAGAGATGTTATCTTTGATAAAACAAAGACATACCGAACGGATCGGAAGAACCCTGATATACAGAAGCAACCACCCCTGTCCCTATAAACCGGAGGGTCCATACAACTAGAAGACACCCTCACTGGCAGCAATGAAATACCAACACCGAAACGCGCAATAGAGGCCCCCTACAAGAAAGACATCATCACCGGCTGAGTAAGGACGATCTCCAACACAGCAGAGCCTACAGCAACCCCTCTACTAGAATCTGTAGAGGAACCCCACGCGTATGACGCTGCAAATACTAAATATTTAACTCAGGATCATCGACTTCCTGAAGCCCACCAAATCAGGACCCCTATTGAGGAATCCCAACGGCTACTACAATCAGACAGACCGTACACCAATACTGCCCTGGCTGCCCCCACTGAAAACACTGCAATTCCACGCTTAAAGCACTATAAAGTTGTCATACCAAACATCTACAGAGAAGCCATGAAGTCCCCACTAGCGCCCTACTGGAAAGAAGCCATAGACACCCAGATTAATAAGATCAAACAAATAGATACTTACCGAATCATCAAACAACCTCCGAGTGCCCGAATCATCCCGGGAAAGTGGGTATATAACTTGAAACTAAATAACACCAGCTTCATGACCCAATTCCGGGCTCGATGGATAGTCTGCGGCAACCGTCAGATACCAGGCGTTAATTACGACAAATCCTCTGCACCTGTAGCAAGCGAGGCCGCATTGAAGCTATTCCTGACTTACATCACACTAAAACAGCTACACTGCAAGCAGTGGGACGTCGTCTCCGCCTACCTACATGCAATGATCCAAGGCAAGCAAGTCCTTATTAAACAACCGACTGGTTACCACCAAGAACCCGAAGATCAGGTCTGCGAGTTGAATCGAGCGCTATACAGCATCCGACAAGCTGCCTTCCTCTGGCATCAGACCTTTACCAACCGCCTCGGCGAGATCAGATTCAAACCGCTGAGAGACGACCCCTGCATCTATCAAAAAGACAACATCATTCTCATCATATTTGTTAACAATTCAGCCGTCACAGCCCCGAGGCAGGAAGACCTCACAAAATTAAAACAACACCTGTCCAAGACATTCGGACTGAAGGAACTAAGAGAACCAAAGATCTTCCTAGAATACAACCTGAAACGCGATTATAAAGCCAGAACAATCCTAATATCACAACCTGCGTACATTGAAGAATCCCTGATCACAGCAGAAATGCAAGAATCGTCCGGATCCGCCATCCCAATAACACCATCATACAAAAGACTTGACCGCGCCAACACAGCTTCACAGAAAGCCGATACTGCGGAATATCAACGCCTGGCAGGACATATCAACTGGCTCGCTACAGAAACACGCCCAGATCTCCGCCTAGCAATCTTTCACCTCCAACAAAGACTCCAGACACCCCTTACAGCAGATATGAAGGCCCTAAAACACGTCTGCAGATATCTTATCAACAACCCTGACCTCGGCATCCTGCTCGCAGCGGACCACAATAAGGGTATAGAGACGTACATGGATTCATCCCACGGAGACCACAAAGACAGCAAGTCAACGGAAGGATACGTCATCTTCTACGCAGGATCACCGATATCATGGGCCTCGCGTAAGCAAAGCATCGTTGCAACATCTTCAACCGTTACAGAATTCTGCTCTTTTGATAGTGCCATCAAAGAAGCGCTGTATATCAAAAAATTGGTAGTAGCGCTCAGCCTCAAGGTCTCACCGAACAGCCGGATCCCCGTGTTCATGGATTCAGCCAATTCCCTTAATATTCTACACCAGGAAGGCTATACTCGCACCACCAGATGGCTAGACAACCGATACCTCTTCGTCGCCGGTATAATCGAGAAGAAAATCATCGAAATATCACATATTGCAGGGACGCAGAACCCTGCGGACGGCTTCACTAAGCCACTAGAACGGGAGGCGTTCAGGACCTTCCTCAACCTACTAGGAATGACGTCGGGGACGAAGCCCCGACCACAACCACCAGGAGAAGCCTGAGATATCCCGATTACTAGGCAGCTTTGGCTTCGTTTTCGCTCGTTTTAGAAGGACACCTCGTTGCCTAGGGGGGTGTGTTGGGACCCCATGGGCTCCCGCTACGGTAGGCAACGTACGGTCACGTGACACCTCCCCTACACCGCTAGCTAGTTCATATAGGTGGCCTACGAGGCCTCTAGCTAAATCATCATCCATCTCATTCTACACGGTTGAATCGCCTTAGTAGCCACTCCAACATCATATATGCTCTACACCCCGACATAGCCCAGATTGAACAAGTGCAGCATGGAAAGTGACAAAGATTTGAGACGAATAAGCATCCTGCCCCGTCAGCCTCTGCCTATAAAGACGCGGTTCCAGTGTCTCTAAGGTCATGCTTCTTCAACGGACCGATGTGTCAGGCAGATCAAACCGGCAACTGCCCGGCAATTTCTCTGGGTAGTATTAGCCTCTAGGGAAACGCTGAGCAATGGCTAGGGTGATGCTGACCTGCGCATCTGCCATAATCCATTAAAGATATCAAATAGACATTTACTGAAAACCCCGCACAATGCGAATATATAGAATATACAGATCAAGCACAGCACAACAGATAGTTCGTATATAGTAGACGTGGTGATAAGATAATTCAGAGAATGTAATGTGTTCAGCAGATGGCCGAGGAGTATGGTGTATGGAAACATTAAATCAGCCTCAGGTTACTTCTGGCATTTTTATAAGAGCGCTCCTAAGAATTAGCAGCATGGCACGTGTCCCTCCTCCAGATATCAGAATGCCTATCTTTATTATTTACTGACAAGGCCAATTCTGCTTAATCTATTGGCAGACAGCAGCTCCATATGTTTTGGACTACCGCACGACAGTCAGGGGAAAGCATATATACTGGGCAATCTCTACCGACGATCATTACTGAAAAGGAAATGTTTGCCTTATATTACAATATATACAGTTTCAATATACCAAGATATGGTAACTATCTCAGGAAAAGCGCTGATATGTCTGACGCAAAGGCCTAACAGGAGTATGGGAAAAGCGATCAATATTGATAACATGCTCTTTGCATTTCCCCAGTAGGAAAAGGAAGATCATTAGATGACCCTTGATTTAAAGATTAATATTCTGCTTTTTCCAGCCATCATGACCTTCCTTGAGACCTTTGCTTGTGTTTTGCTTTTTTTATTAAAAACTTATTGAAAAACAATCATGGTAAGTGGTTACTCTTATTTACATAACTTTATTAAGGCTAATAAATAAGGCTTTCTATACCCTACTTCCGGAAGAGATCTTAATCTTTCCAGCTCAATTAACTGTCAAGACAGTATATATTTATTTTCTAGAATTGAAATACAGTTTAAATTCCGTGAGTATATCTTATTTTAATTAAGATAAAATGCTCTGTTAATATATAGTAGAGATTTCTAATAAGCTTACTCCAGATATCTTACTAAAGTTATTTTTTCTTATCTAGTATTTTAATGTAAAAGGTGAATTCTTCCAAGAGCTTCTTCAGTTTATTACTAAATTGAATAAGTTTGAGAAAGTATGCCGGATTATTTAAAGACAGTATAGAGATTATTCAGAGTATTATATACTATATAAAGTCTTTATGGTTGAGATAATAAAACTGATATGTTTTCTTAAAAGATATATTGCTAGAAGTTGGACTGAAAGATATGGTAGGAGTAATTAACTATACTTATTTTGTGAAAGAGAGTATTAAACTGAGACTGTATCTAGATAATATTATTTTTTGTATATATAGAAAGATATATAATAAAGTGGTAATACTTTTCACAGGTATATCTTTATCTTATATATATCTATGCTAAGACTATTCTGTCTGTGACTGTGTATTAATCTGAAGATAACTGTTCAGATTGTTATTTTAATAGATGTTTAATTAAAATAAAGCTTCTTCAGCCAGGCTGCCTGTACCTGCAATAATAATAATCTATATATAAATTTATTTATATTAATTATACTGTAATAATCTGTATATTAGACTTTCTATTTAATTATTACTGTTAAGAAAACACTGATCAGAAGGATCAGACTGGTGGATAAGATTATCTGATGGTTAATTCAGATTGACTTATTTATAGCTATTTTCTGGTTACTGATTAGGCCCGGCCTGTCTATTTTAAGTACTGTATAAACAGTTTCAGGGATGTTTTAAGATAAGAAAATATTTTTGAATATATATATAAGAGCAAATATTCTGAACTATTTATAATAAGTAATAAATACTTACTAAATATATTTTAGAAACTTACCTCTTTGTATAGCAGGTCTCAGACTGGGATTAATGGCCTATTAATATCTATAAACAGAATAATAATGCTAAGATTATGATAGGGCTGATCTGAAAGAGGCAGAGTCTTATTTAACTAATTATTTATTTAAAATAGAAGTGTACAGATCTTAGCCTTTATTTTTATATTATAAAGTATTTACAGGTGTTATACATACTGTCCAGGCATTTTATTAATAATATTAGCAAACTAGTAGTTGCTTTAAACAGTAGTTAGATTTTTATTAGTTATAGTATTTAATGCAGTACCTCTATGTAAATTATAATTATAACCACACAGCTGATGATTATAGTAAAGCGGAATAAAAAAATTGCAGCTGTGGGAATATATAGAAGGTATAGATATATAAGACTGGACTTGAAGTATGCTTGTTTTAGCAAATAGAATCATCTATAAACTGGGATATATATATAGACTGTATACCATAATCTAATATATTTAGACTTCTTG